>JABFIG010000038.1:0-170917 GCA_017139545.1 Ambrosiella cleistominuta | reverse complement strand
GAGGAGGAGGAGGAGGAGGAGGAGGAGGAGGAAGACGAAGAACTTGCAGAGGACGAATATATTGTTGAAAAGATCCTGGGCCATGTTGTCGAGAATGGTATTGCGAGGTTCCAGGTCAAGTGGGAGGGTTATGATGATCCGACGGATATCACGTGGGAACCCCAAGAGACACTGAGGTAAGTTCTATTGGGATAATACTCTTAAATGACGGGGTACTAACCAAATAACAGAGCTGGTGCTGAAGATATTCTAGAGTCTTACCTTTCGAAACACGGTGGCATTGATGCCATCCTCGAAGAGGCGGCTGAAGCTACTAAGAGCAAGAAGCGCAACAGACAGTCCACCAGTGCTGCCAAAGCAGAGAAGGCTACCAAGCGGTCACGAAAGGCCCATCCCTTCGAGGGTCCTACGCCAGCTCCCGTCAAGGCTATCAAGGAATGGCATCCTCCGAACGGTTCATGGGAAGACCACATTGAGACTATCGACGTGCTCGAGGAGTCTGATAGCAACGGCAAACCAGTTCTTAAGGTCTACCTGAACTGGAAGAATGGAAAAAAGACCAAGCACTCTACTGACATTGTTTACAAGCGGTGCCCACAAAAGGTTTGTCATACTAAACATATATCCCAGACTCATTTTCAGTACTAACTTTGTCTTCCAGATGCTTCGTTTCTACGAGAACCATGTCAAGATTCACAAGGCTTCTGACTACTAGCGAAGGTATCGTCGTGTATGGGTAGATAATGCGGAGGTAATGGATGATAATGGTTTGGGTGTTGGTGGAAATACTTTCTCGGCGTTCAAATTAACCGGCTTCTGTTTTGAATTTACGCTAGATTTTGTAGCGTATATATTTGACTTTTTCAATGTGATCAATGGGAAGTAAATGTTTCATGCCTTGTTACTCCGATTATATGCTACGCGAAGCTGGAACCGGAACATGGGTGTGTTTCGGACTATTTGATTTCTTAAACACTCGGGCTGCTCAATATCCAGTGGCAAGATGGCCGAGTTGGTTATGGCGTCAGGTTAAGGTCCTTCCTTAACATAAGTTTCCTGATGGAGAAATCCGCCTGGGTTCGAGTCCCAGTCTTGTCAATGTTTTCTTTTTGCACTTTCTAGTTCCTGCCAAATCTCAGTCATGTAGGCTAATCATTTTGTAGCCATCAATAGTTGGGGTGGTGGCGCAGTTGGGAGCGCGTTAGACTGAAGTCATTCAAACTTCAGCCGTCTTTTCGGAGTAGTTATCTAAAGGTCACCGGTTCAATCCCGGTTCACCCCACTTTGTTTATTTTTTCTTTCATTTTTTTTCTTGCTAAATTACAATTTGTGGATAGTATTTCATTTTCAATGGAAATTTACCAATTTGGTTGGAACTTGTTGGTGAATCTCGTTTATATGGTGCTTTAACGCCACCGTCCCTTTCGGTTGTTCAGCAACCAGTGCGGCACGGTCCTGTTGTAGGCCGATCTGATCGTGAAGATCATCCATATAACTCGCAATCTATAGCAAATATTTGAATAATTTCTACCCTGGCGTGACCTTCCGTCTCCCAACCTCCAGATTATTGAAACATTCAACATCATCAGTAACTAAACAGCATATGGTGAATGCCTTAAATACTGCCCGAAACTCCGGGTCCCCATCTCATCAAGACAACTCACTAAACCTAATCAGTCTGCAAATAGCCGTGTCCGCAGCAACAATCGCCCATCTGGTCTCATCATCACCATCGGCCATCTATTAAACCCCTGACCACTAGTTTAGCCTTCGGAACAGGCTCTGCGCTGATTGGCTGCAACACTTGGTACCAGCCACATTTGCTAAGCAAAGTGTAAATAATTTTTTTTGACAGGACTTGTTTTGGGAAACGCTCGTGGCTGGCAGGGCAACGGTGTGAAATACACAGGTAAAGGAAGGGGACCAAGGCGGGCCGAACGCAGGGGAGCTTGTTGTTGCAAAGGACAAAAGTCTAGGAGGATAGGAAGCACGGCGGAGAAGGTTATGGGCGTACGAGCGCTTGCTGAGAAGTGCATGTTGTTAAATATTTCTGCGAGGGTTGGCTTGGACTTTGTAGTCTTGATTTGCTGCTGGTTTTATATGATATCGCCGAGTGCCGTTCTTTCTGTTTTCACTTACACATCTGTTTGAATCCTTCTCTAGTTTGACCTCAAGAACTCGAGATCCAAGTTGAAAGGTGTGTTATATCTTTTATATATATGCGAAGTTTCAGGAATGTTGATGTGGTACAATTTGAATGCTAACAAATCATCCCATAGAAGACTTCCAACGTCCATTATATTCCTGTCCTTATAACCGGACGGATTCTCCGCTTCCGACCGCCCCTTTGTACAAGGCTGTTCCCCGCCGCCGCCACCGGCCACACCTCGCCTCCTCAATCCACAACTTTAAGCCGCATCCGCGCCAACAGCCAAGATGAAGCCTAATGATGCTATTGCCATCATTGTTATCATCTTGTTCCTGATCCTCGTCCTGATCGGCTTCGGTATCTGGCGTTTCATTCACCGCACTCGTAGCTTGCGTTCAGTTCGCGGCAGCTCTACTTCTCACAGCCACTCATCTGCCTCTTCTTCCTCCGAAGGGTCAAGAGGGCGTTAAGAATGAATGCGTTGATGTGAATTTGTGTTTTGGGCGACTATATTGGGAGAATGATGTTTTCGGAGATGATATCGTCCTGGAAATATGGACCATGATTATCCTGTGTCTATCTGTTTTATGTTCCTATACTTTTTCTTGGTTATTGTATATGACATGGTCACGAGTCATGATAATTCGGTTGCAAGTTTCGCTCAGGGGCAATCCATTGGTTTTTGCTAACTAGTTTACAAGATACAACCATACTGCTGTTGTCAGTCGTGGTGATTGTTTCAATCTAAAATAAATAAAATTTATTTTTGCTTCATACGATGATAATATTAAGTGTAGATAATATTTATTTCGCAAATTAATATCCAAAAATAATTAGCAACTTAGAAAAAAAAAGGAAAAAAGCGAAAGAAACTGACAATGTTTAAGACCCTAATCTGTGCAGCCAAAGCCATAAGATTCCTGGTCTCACCCATTAACCACTCTGGCACGTTACCTTATCCTGCTGCTAATCTGGATATAATTTTGACCTATAGCTAGCCTTCTCATCACATATTATTGGAGCTTCGACTCGAACCGGAGTAGCGCTTTCTTCAATTACTATAGCGTTACTTTTGACTTACACCTGTTAACATTTGAAACACCGTCCGGTTAGCTCAATCGGTAGAGCGTAACTCTCAATCTCAAGGTTGCGGGTTCCACCCCCGCATTGGACTCAATTCCTGATGCGCCAGTCCAACTGGTAATTCGAACCTTGCCACGGTGGTTTACTTTTTGGTTTATACGTGTATGTATATACCTACGTACTTGTTTATAGAAATTGCACTGGAAACTAACCCGCAGTGAGTTGACTTTTGGGTAGTCCCGGAATGTGGATCGTAATGTGGGATGCAGGTGCCGGCTGGTGAGGGTCTGCGCCGAACCCGGTAGTTATGTCTTCCGGCAGTAGAGAAATGAGACTAGACTCCTGTATTTTTAGTCTTTACTCTCTACTTATGGTTGTTTCATCATTCACTTTGGATCTCTGCGATGACTCCTGATCATTTTTGAGTCTTAGCCTGACTTTTCTTTATATACCTAATATACTGTAAAATTAAAGGTTACTAGATAGCGCATGAACAAAGTATAGGCAAGGCCCATCTATTTTAGAACCAGAGTCATGAACAAAAATCAAAGCTTGAACAACAATCGACGGCTCGAACCAAGATAAGCTGTTGTGCTGCGGATCATGATGCTTCAGACGGTCTCATGATCTTATATTCAAGCGTAGTGGCTGATCGGATTCGGATAGCGATGTTGGGGATAACCTAAAATCACAGGATGGCCGTGTTGAATCTATGGATAGGCTGATCTATTAGAGGTTCTAGGTACTTTGACAAGCTTCTTAGATGGAATCCAAAGAGCTAGATTATTTGCGGCTCAAGGGGTAAGACGGAGTATATTTACAGAGATAAGTTGACAACTTGGAGTCAAGTACCGAGTATAAAAATCTTACGATGCGACTTGCATTTCTGTGATTCTTCTCTTCACAAGAACAACAAATTCCTATACAAAATCCTCATTCTTCTGAAGCTGGACTTCTTCAATCATCTTATAGCACGATTTGACTTATCACTTACATTATCTTCCATACTATAGCGAGTTACCATCTTCTCCATATTGTATACTAGCATATCTAGTCTAACAAAATTAGTCACGATGTACGCTGCTGTGACTCTTATGGTTATCCTTGCCTCCATTACTGGCATCTTAGCCTCAGCCATTCCCGTTGACCCCGTTGCCGTTGCCCCTCAGTCTCTCCCCACGAGTTGCGACCCTCCTACCAGTCCCTCCGACTCTACCTACGGACTCTGCGCCTTTCCATTCAACGATGCTGCAGTGACCAATGCCTCCGCAGTTAGAACATGCATGACTGATCATTCTGGTTGTAAGACGATCAGTGGTGATGGTAACGGTGTCATAACTGGTCTTAGATGTGGTAGTTCAGGGCCTAACATTGTTACTTAATGTTAATTAATCATAAGTATTTATATGCATTGAAATGTGATAATTGATGGTGTTTTGTTGGGAATGTTATGGTAAGGGTTCCAATTACTTTCGGGATTTGCCGTCCCTGTATCACGTGAAGGAGCTACCGGATCCTACAGGACCCATAATTATCAGAACTGGTACTCAAACAAAGACTCTTTGTATCGACCTCGCTTCCGCAAGTATTATAGCATCTATCTCTCTTTCTATTCATTTCTATACACAAATTCGTCGCAAATAATTTAAAGATTTGAAATCTTCAAGTCGCACTCTCTTCTACTAATCCACTCTTTTTAACGCCCTTCTAATCAGTTTAATTCCGGGTACAATCATGTCGGAGCTTCCCGTCATCACCGTCATCGGTTCCTTAAATACCGACTTGGTCATGTACACTCCATACGTCCCCCGTGCTGGTGAGACTATTACCAGTCACTCTTTCCACACTGGACTTGGTGGTAAGGGTGCTAATCAAGCTGTTGCTTGCGCCAAGCTTTCCCGCCGTCAGGACCTTACTGGTGCTACTGCGGTCGTTCACATGGTTGGCGCTGTTGGAAATGATGCCAATGGCAAGCTGATGCTTGATGGTATCGCTGGGTTTGGAGTTGTGAACACACATGTCAAGGTTGCGGAGGATGTTTCAACTGGTTGCGCCATTATTCTTGTAGAGGACTCAGGTGAGAACCGAATTCTTCTGAACCCTGGTGCCAACTACACTGTCAAGCCTGATGACTTCAAGCTGTCTCTTCCCATTCCTAGGCCATCACTTGTAATTATGCAGCTTGAGATCCCTATAGAGACTGTACTGCAGTGTCTGGATACGGCCCGCCGCCAGGGCATCCCAGTTCTGTTTAACCCTGCTCCTGCTCAGAAACTTCCTATCGAGTACTATAAGGATCTTGAATACCTTGTCGTGAACGAGACTGAAGCCATGCTGCTTTCTGACTGCGCAGAGAGCGAGATCGAGACTGAGGAAGGCCTTCAAAGAGTTGCTGCCATTTTCAAGGGTTATGGTATAAAGAATGTCTTGATCACTCTTGGTGGCCGCGGTGTTTTCTATGCAGCCGCCAATGGCTCCCAGGGCCTGGTTGCTGCAGAGAAGGCCAAGGTTGTAGATACAACGGCTGCGGGCGACACTTTCGTGGCCGCTTATGCTTTGGAAATTCTTAAGGGTAAGAATACGGAGGAAGCTGTACACATAGCAAACAAGGCGGCCGCTAAGACTGTGGAGACTAAAGGTGCTCAGGTTTCTATTCCCTGGTTGGAGCAGTTGTAAACAGATACATTTCCTCATTATAATACCAAGTTATCTTCAGCGGCTTGGAACATACCCCTCCTATTAATATTTAGGGTTAAGTGATTATTTATTCTCCTTATTTGGAAATTTGTCTTTGTCAGCTGTCGTCAAGCGTCAGCCCCACCATTAAACATGCACCAAACCCCTGTCTTCCATGCGCTTCTGCGGCGAATCGACTAGCACGAAATGAAGTCCGTAAACGTGAATTTGCAAGCACGCTTGAAGTGGTGGCAGGATTAACAGTGACCAAGTTGGTTTATTCGATACGCAGTCCTCCGCAGATTCGCCTAGTCGTTCTTTGTGATATTTCCGGTGAATATAGTTCAATCTTGATGTCCGGAATCATTATTCTTGGCAATACCTCTTATTGTTTTTGCGTCAACAGGTAAATACTTGCTTATTTAGTTCCTACCTTTGTCACTCTCTGACCCTGAAACTTGGCAGTTGCTTATTGAGAGCGTCATGTTCTTATAACTGACACCTCTTTGACATTGCTCATCCGTCGTTTATTTCTGATCACAGACCTCTATCTACTTTAGTCTTTTCTATTATATACTTTATACCCTTCACCTACGTACTACCATCACCTGACCGCTGGACATGCACTGCGCATGCAACGTCGATCGCATATTTCTTTATTCTTTATTTTTGAATCTACCTGACATCAATTTGCTTATCCACTACGACGAGTTCAATTTTGTATAGCCTACTCCAAAGCATCATTTCCTTCTGCAATATCTCTTACCGATCATCTGAGTCTCGGGATTCCATCCGACATCGGTTACATATATTATTGAAACGTCCTGCTGTATCTATCTCGGCGTCCTCAATACTCGGACCTCTCCCGACCATACCGGTATCGCACACCATAGTTCCCACCTGTGCGGACTTCCAAACCAGCATGTCGCTATTTCGCAATCATGCGAAAACAAAGCCACAGCCCAAAATTCGCATAGAACGGGCTGTCAATCGCATCAAGACAAAAACCTCGACTACCGCCCCCATCTCTTCAACCCCGCTCCTCAACCGCCCACGAGCGATCGCCCACCCGACCCCTCGCCGTTCGCCGATACCTTCATCATCACCATGCTCCTCGCCAAATCCTTTTGAACCGATGGTAGCACGGTCGCCGTCTGTGTCCACAGCTATTCCGGTTGGAATCTCTTCAGTGGGACTTGCAGCAAAGAATAGAATCTCTCCACCTCTGACATCGTCTGATGAACAACAAGAGCCGCGTAAGCGCAAAACCACCAATTCAGCATCTCGCAGTCCCGACCATGTCCAATTTGAAAGCAGCTCGGAAAGCGAGGATGATGACGCTTGGTTAGAGGCCATTGATCCCAACAAGCGTAACAAGCGCTTGCGCATGGCCATGGAAAATGATCCTGAACGGGTATTGCTTGAAAGCGTTTCTTTCGAAGAGAGTGCGAAACAGAAGGGAAGAAATCTCGTTCATGCAGCTGATCTCTCTTGCGTGAAGCTCAGCTGCACACCGGCGTTCAAGGCAAAGGGAGATGATCTCTTGGTGACTGTACAATATCCGAGTTTATATCCTCGTGAAGAGTATGCTCCTGTTATATTAATGCTAGGTATCTGTATTACTAACATAGTGTTAGGTTCGAACTTGTTTGGGGCAAAGACAAAATAAACGCAGTACCAGATATTATCAAAACCGTCGAGCATGTTGCCCATTTCTATCTCGATGATGAACAAGCGCGCCCTTTCGTCGATGATAACAACGGTATCATCCGCCGGCTTACTAAAGCCTCAAATGACAAGGTTCAGGATCTGGATCTTTTCAAATCGGCCTTGACTGAATATAACAAACGCCTACGTGCTCTTGTCAAAGATGGATCCATAAAGGCTTCACTCCAAAAGAAACATGGCTTGCCTAGTGATTTGGTGTCATTCATCCTGTCGCAGGTTTACGACCGTACTGTAGCACCAAAAGTGGAGCTTCTTAGCAAGTATGAGAACGGCACTGACAATGTCTACGGTGAGCTTCTTGCACCCTTTGTCACTAGCATTTTGGTGGACAAGCTCCACATGAAATCGAGCCAAGTCTTTGTTGATCTTGGGTCCGGTGTTGGCAATGTCGTCATCCAGGCAGCGCTTCAAGTGGGCTGTGAGAGTTGGGGTTGCGAAATGATGGAAAATGCCTGCAACCTCGGTGATACGCAGCTCCGCGAGTTTAAGGCTCGTTGCAAAATGTGGGGTCTTTCTACTGGCCGCGCTAGACTCGAACGAGGAGACTTCCGTCAGAACACTCGCATCCTGGAGGCCTTGAAGCGGGCGGATGTCATTCTAGTCAACAACAAAGCGTTTACTGCTCAGCTCAATGATGATTTGGTTCGCATGTTCTTGGACCTCAAGAAGGGTTGCAAGATTGTCTCATTGAAGAGCTTTGTACCCGACCACAAGAGCAATCACAATGCGAACGATGTTGGCAGTACAATTCTCTCGGTTGAGCAACACACTTATCCAGAAGACTATGTCAGTTGGACAAGCGCCGGTGGCCATTACTTCATCTCAACGAGAAAGTAATGGTTTATTTCTTAAAAAAAAAAGCCAGTGGTGGAGGATCTTTGTGTCTATATCCCTTTTGTTCTGCTTTGTTTATCCTTGTTTTCTTGTTTTGACTTTTGGTCTGATCTTGTTTTATGATTACCCAGGGCTGCTTGGATTGGAGTTCTTGTAGAGGGTATCGTTATATCATTATGGCTTGGTACCCTCAGTGGGTTTTATATTAATGATTGGGGGATAGAGGAGATGGTTCATGATAATACGTTTATTATGCACTTGCAGATGTTTGTAGGTACAATCAACTTACATTACATCTCCTGTTTCGAATGTTTTGAAGGCTGAAAATCTGTTACTAACATGAATTATATTACAACGGCGTGATCTCCACGCTCTTACCTTCCACAAATATTGTTTCTTCTCCTTTATCTATCCCATGGTGTCATGTATTTTCGTAACGTCATCAAAAATTTGGGGTATATCAACGTCGTAATTTCCCTCCTGAAGGGTCACCTGCTGGTCGTCTCCGCTCAGGGAGGCCTTCCATTGCCCGATGAGCAGCATTTTCTTGCTGACTCTTGTATTGGATAAATCGTTCGATGAGTTCCTTGTTCTCTTTCTTGATCTTTTCGCGATCTTTCTCCGCCATATTCAGTTGTAAATTTAAAGTGAGCATCTCGTCTTGAAGTGTCTTTATAGCTATGTTAGCAAATATATATACAAATAATGACCTCAAGATTTCATAAAATAGAGCCCTTACATCGAGTAGTCGTTTCTTCTCCCTCAATTCATGTTCCAGATCTCGCAACTTGGTGATATGATGTGCCCTCTCCACTTGCAACTCTTTCAATTGAGCCGCATCTTTCTTTGTTTGTGCTTGCAACTTGTCTACTTCCGCCGTAGCGGCGCGCAAAGCTGTTTCATTGACACCCTTTTGTCGCATGGCTTCGGCAAGGTCACGCTGGAGTTCAAAGTCGGTTGGCACGCTTGTTATTGAGGGAGGGGCACCCGGGCGTTGGGATTGGAGAAAGGCATTTTCGGCTTCGAGGACGGCGAGGCGATCGGAGAGTTGGATTGCTAGAAGAAAGCAGAACAAGTTAGAAAATGGTGATTATGAAGAGAAAAAACGCAGATTGGCAAGGGAAGTGTGCGCAGAGATAGTTCAACATACAGGCATCAAGCAGGCCATGATCTATTGGATGACGGGCAGCTGCTTTATCTAGATCGCGGATGTATTCCTCGCGCCAATAAGGGCGCGCAGTTAGATAACGAGACATAATTAGACAGAACGAAAATCAGGACACGAAAAAAAACCTTTAGATCCACTATGACAATAAGATCATGAACTAATGGCTGTAAAACATCGATTCCCTTCTGATGCGCCCACTTTGCGCTCAACGACGTCACGATTTGACATTCACGCAGCCCCGCGCTTACCATGCATCAGGGACCCCTCGCTTAAGCTCAATTAACCGACAAATAGCCAGCGCAGCTGGCAGGAGTTTGGGATGTAGCTTTGTCAGCCAGCCCTATTGATGCGCATGCGACAGGTTGCGACGGAAGAGTAACGATATGATTTTGAGAGTGCTTTTGGCGATTGTTGGTCGGTCAGACTGACTTTGTGCTTATTTTTGTTACATCATGGAAGCTATTCAGCCGAGAACGCTATGGGAGAGGTTAGGGGAGAGATGGTATCGGAAAGTGCAGTTGTATACGGAGGTGTTTGATCAAGATTTGGACCTGGATAATTACGTCATCGCTACGGCGCCGTATGGGGGTGCGATTGGTGAGTTAGCATGTGATGCGTTTTCTGAGACGAAACAACACTAACAATATGTTCCGGTGTAGCTCTGTGGAAAGACGATACAAAAGTGTTAGCTTACAAACCAGGTAAAGGCTCGAAACCCACAATCGACATATATAGTTACGCCGGCAAGCCGCTACGGAGCATCCTGTGGGAGAACGGAACAATTGTAGGTCTTGGATGGTCGGAGGATGAGTTTCTTTTAGTCGTGCTGCCAGATGGCACTGTGCGATGCTATGATCACATGGGAGAATTCACCCAGTTCTCGCTGGGTCATGGTGCTGATAGCGTCGGTGTTGTCGGATGCAAGTAAGTAACCCTCCGGGAAAGTGGGGTTCTATCTCGGAACTCGGCTAACATAGATCCAGATTCTACGGACAAGGTATGGTGGCTCTGCTGACCAATAATACGCTGGTTGCTGTTTCCTCATATACCGAGCCGCGCCCGAGACCTCTGGCGCCGTTACCTGATGGCGAGATCCACTCATGGGCTATTATGCCACCCCATTACACCCTCTCTAGATCGGTCGAGGTCTTGGTGAGCATGGATAATACAATTCTGTATATTGACAGTACAGATTGTGAAGATCGTTTCCTGGACATTGGCCCGTTCAGCCATATCAGTGTTGCGCCCAACGGACGGAGGGTAGCATTGTACACACCGGCTGGTATCGCTCATGTTGTCTCGAGTGACTTCCAAGAGAGATTTGTTGAGCATGATGCTGGCTCTTCAATCCCTCCAACACATCTTGAATGGGCCGGAAATGACGCTGTTGTTGCTTGGGAGGATGAAGTGCGGATCATCGGTCCTGAAGACACTTCAATAACATACATGTATGATACCACGCGGGTACATGTTATTTCAGGTATTGCAATTCTGGATGAAAATACAACAAGGCCATTTAAACTAACTGAATACAGAACACGACGGTGCCATCATCCTCAGCAACGATGTTGTTGATTTCATTCAGGAGGTTCCTCCCGAAACTAACGAAGTGTTCGGCCAATTTGCTGAATCTACCCCCGCCTCGATTCTCCTTGATGCCGTTGCCCAACTTGACATCCAATCGCCCAAGGCTGACGATTACATTCAACTCATCCGCAACAACTTAACAGAAGCTGTCAACACCTGCGTCAATGCTGCTGGCAAGGAGTTTGACGTTTATTGGCAAAAGCAGCTACTCAAGGCGGCGTCATTTGGCAAGTCAGTCCTTGATCTATACAATAGTGATGACTTTGTAGATATGTGCGAAACCCTCAGAGTCCTTAATGCTGTACGATACTTTGAGATTGGGATGCCATTATCTCTGGAGCAATATCACAAGTTGACTGCCGAGAGGTTGATTCAACGATTATTGAGTCGTGGCGAATACTTGGTGGCCTTACGCATCGCGCAATACCTCAGATTACCTACAGATGGAATCTACGTACACTGGGCCCGAGCAAAGGTTCAATTAGGAACAGAAGATGATGATACCATCTGTAGACTTGTAGTCGATAAACTTCAAGGTAGACCGGGGGTCTCGTTCGAAGAGATTGCTCGTGCTGCCTACGACGAGGGTCGTGGACGTCTAGCCACTCAGCTACTTAATTATGAGCCACGTGGCGGTCGTCAAGTACCACTTCTACTTGCCATGGAGGAAGACGAGCTGGCATTGGATAAGGCAATCGAGAGTGGCGATACTGATCTCATTCTCTTCGTCCTTCTCCAGCTCAAAGCGAAGTTGCCTCTCGCGGCATTCTTCAAAGTCCTCAACATCCGGCCAACGGCTAGTGCCCTCATTGAATCGGCAGCTATTAAAGATGGAGATAATGCTCTGCTTAAGGACCTCTACTACCAAGATGACCGGATAGTCGATAGTGCGACCGTTTTTTTGCGGGAATCCCTGACGCAACCTACTGCGCGACTTGCCGCTGACAAGATTGCATTGGCAGCCAAGGCCTTTAACAGCTCTAAGGAGCATCTTTTCGAACTTCACAGTCTGAAAGAGTCAACTATGTTGTTACGAGCACAGGAAGCCTTGGGAAGAGATCTCAACGATGACTTCACTGGGTTGAGTGTCAAGGAATTGATCATCCAGTTGATCAAGCTGGGCTACACTAGCAAGGCGAAGAAGATTCAGAATGAATTTAAAGTACCAGAAAAGGTTTTCTGGTGGTATAGGTACGTTGCTTGATGACGGAAGTCGTTTTGAAACATCAATGCTGACGTTAGAATAGACTCCAAGCTCTAGTTGCCAAACGTGACTGGGATGAGATCAGCGAAATCGCCAAACAACGAAACAGCCCTATCGGCTGGATGGTATGTCATTATTTGGTCCGGTCCACAACACTCTAACTAACACTCTCCAGCCCTTCTACAAACTTGTCTTGAAAGCTGGCAACCCCCGGGTTGCCGCCGTTTTCATCCCCAAATGCACAAAGAATGAATCAGCCGACACCATAAAGATGTACGAAGAATGTGGGATGAAAGTTAAGGCTGCCGAAGAGGCTGTTCGGTTGAAGGATGCGGATGCATATGTGAGGTTATTGGAGGTGGCGGGTGGGAGGGGAACGGAGGAGGGGAAAGAGATTGAGAGGATTGGGGCGACAGTTTTTAAGAGGTAATTGGGGAGGTAGCGTGCATGTTGAACAGTAATTAAGCGTGATCAGCAGCAATCGAGGAAGAGAAGCGTGACTGAGTTATGAATATTTGTCACTATATTCACTTTGCAAAACGCTAATGGTTTTAATGGCTTCGTTTATATAGCTTTCAATAAGGAAAATTACATTCATAAACAAGTGACAAAAAGGGAGAAAAGACCTAATACAGAAGTTAGATGAAATTAATTTATACTTTTGATATAAAAAAAGCATGGCGACAAAAATGTGCTCCGAGTGAGGGTCGAACTCACGACCTTTGGATGGCATTATCCAGAGGATCTGAAGAAATCAAGCTCCTCATGAATATGAGACCACTGCGCTACCACTGCGCCATCGAAGCTTGTTACATTCTTTGTTTGGGGGAGAGGCTGTATTTGAGTTTATGAAGTCTCTAAAATTTGATCCATTTGGCATGGGTAGTCGTCTTTTATTGGTGTAACATGGGATATTAAAATTGTGTAGCTACCGAAGCATCTTGCCAGTTAAGATTAATTATTATGTGCGATCTTGGCCACCAAAACACTGTCACATGTTGCCCAGTTACTGATTTTGCAGAATCATTATCATGAATAGCAGATTAACCAATCATATATATTCCCAAGTTCCGTTGTTGCAGATCTGCAGGCTACCAGAACCAATTACCTCGCATGTAACACTTGCAGCCCGAAGGCTTCGCACAATATTCTTCAATTCTTATCACACACAAAAGATTCAAGTCGCCAAGATTACCTTCAATTCGAAGATCATTTACACTGACCTTCTACTCATCAATTGTTCAAATCTTTATCTTTCATGTGATGTCAAGGCTGTCTGCAACTCTTAACTACCAGGTGACATGTGAGCATCTCGATGCACATTTCTCCTTCGATAATGCACCTACTGAATCTAACGCATCTACTGACAATACGAGCTTTAATGATGCCAAGTCCACGATACATAATTTTAGATACTTGAGTAGAAAAACTGAGTCTTGGCAAGAATTGAGAGAAAAGGCGGACTACTAAGAGTTTGCTCTATCGAATGCTATTCCTCACACTAAGCCAATGAATCTTTGTACGTACTGTCGTTCTGTATTTTTAAGTTTCCACGAAGATCTGGATCAAGGCCACGATCGTCCTTGGACAAAAGAGCCAGAGGATACCCCATGAAACGGATTTCATCAACAAGACCTGAAGCATGTCTCAGATGAACGTTGTTTGATCTGCTATTATATATGCAAAGCCTTTCGAAAGCTGGAACCTAAAAATGCAGGTCGTGCAACCTCGGTCTACAAGCTTCAATATAGGATATTCAGTCATCCAACTCAATGTCAGATGAGAATCTATTCAGACACTGCTTCGCCTATCTGTTACCATATAATGATACTTTTACACCCATACGGAGTCTATGGCGAGCATTATATCTCGCTATTCTATGATGATGTTCCTTTGGACTTGAACTTCAAAAAGCTGTGCGTCTGGAAAGCATCCTCACAATTTTTAATGTCAATATTGTATTCATGGATCGATCCTCTTCCTCCCCTCTGTAAGTAGATGGTGCTCCGGGTGGATAGTGTTCAAATTCAATAAACTAACTGAGACTTAGCTGCTGAAAATATAGCTTTTCCTCTGGGAATGCTCCTCATTGATCTTGATCAAGATTATATTGCTCCTAAAGCACATATTTCTGCGAATGTTGAATATGTCGCCCTGAACTATGTGTGGGGACGTCCCGATGCCTCAATTGTGATGCTACGTCCAAGAGATCTCAACCAGCTATGCCAGCCAGGAGCTCTTAAACAATTCCCACTTACATGTTTCATCAGAAATGTCATGAATTTTGTTCGAGATTTTAATCTCCGGTATCTGTGGATTGATCGACTCTGTGTTATACAGGAGCCTACCGGCTGTCCTGAACAGATGGCATAGATGGATATCATTTATCAACAAGCACATTCCGCCTTGATTTGCGCATTTGACTATGGAGTTGATGGTCTCATTCCTGGATACAATGTCGATAGGCCCAATACATTATTGTGTAACTTTCCGCACAGCGGTCATGCAAGTACCGACTTAGAGTCAAGAAGAAGACATCATGTCATGAATTCTGGCTTTAATGTATCAGGCTATGCATTTTTCACTAGCTAACAACAATATCTGCTCTATATCGAATGTTACGTATAACCCCAGTAGATGGACCTTACAGGAGGATCTATTATCCAATTGGTGCCTCTACATATTTAATAGTGTGATTCTGTTCCTATACCGCATCAACCAGAAGCTATCTGGCTACCGGTGTTACAGCACCGACTAGAGCTTCTTGGCCCAGATCGTCGACCCATATTCCTATCCCATCATGCACTGCTATGAATCAGATTTTAGGTGTGGAGAAGAGGATATCATCACCAAGGATTCCCTCTGACGTCGTTATTACGGATTATCGTTTAGTATAACAGACCGGGGAACCTCAAATTGTATGGATGCCCTCAATTATATCAAGGGGATCTTGAATCACATCAACCACGGTGGTCACCCCGAGATATTCCATGGGATGCTTGTGAGTTCCTTCTTTCATTGTTTGCTGTGGATCCAGTATGGAGAGCGCCCGGCACATTATTGTACCCAGGAAACCCTACCGACGTGGTGCTAGGCTCGAACATGTCACCCTGCAAAATATACGTTCGTTCCCGAAGAATTCGACGAAGTTGCAGATCAAGAGCAGGAACTATTCGTCAAGATGAGCATTAATGGCTGTATCTTCAGGCAAGTTGGTGATAGCCTCAGGGAACATCCATTATTAACAGGAGTCGTCTTTCCAGAGGATCTTCAAACCACTGATTGGGTCATCTTTGATGCTAAGGTTATTCTAGTCCCAACCAATCAATCATCTTGAAAATATTGAGTGGGACCAAGACTACAAGGTCGACCACGGATTTAGCCCACCAGAAGATCACAACAAGTTTTGGTTGCTCTTGATGGGAGGACGGGAACCTTATTATTCGACAGGCATCTTCAAGGAACAGGCTGTAATTATTTGTGTTGTCAAGGTGAGCGGATTGCCTATTTGGGACAACATGTTCATTTGTCAAAGACATGACTCTATAGAATACCACGGAGATGACTCTTGGCAGACGATAAATCGGCTAAAATGATCACCAAAGTTATTCTTACTTAAACTGTTATTGAATGACGACATAAAATTTGTATCTATTATTTCTTCAACTTCTTTCCACTTGAACTCTTCTTACTCTTCTTCTCCTTCCTCTCCCTTTCCCTTTCCCTTTCCCTTTCCCTTTCCTTCTCCATCACCAGTCTTTCCTCTTCTTCCTTCAGTCTCCTCAGTCTCTCCGCTTCCCTAGCTCTCGCCTCCATAGCCAACTGCACCCTCTCCCTCTCCGCCGCTCTCTCCTTCTCCAGTTCCCTTTCTTGCTCCAACTTCTTCATATACTTTTCCTTCTCTCTCCGCAATCCCTCCGCCTCCCGTTCTCTGTCCGCTGCCGAAAAAGTGCTCCCCAATCTCTCCCGGTCACCTTTCTCCGCCTCCGAGCCCACAGTAACTTCAACCTCCGTCGGTGCCCCAAAAGACGACGCCGTCTCGCTCTCGGAGAACGGCTCAACGCGCGGGTTGGCAAGTTGCAGGTCGTTCAGGTACATGTAGCGGCTGAGGGTGATCCAACCCCAGCGGAACCAGCGCATTTGGCTGATGTGTGCCTGCGTCATGGCTGCGCGGGCCCGGGAGACAGAGGGTTGTGAGCGGTCGGAGCCGCGGAAGGGAGAGAAGAAGAGAAGGCCCTTGGGCTTGGGGGGGTTCCCAAGTCTATTATCGTTTTTAATGGCCAGAGTATTGGAAGTTCCGGGGCCGAAAATTTTGAAGAGGGACAAAGAGGTCCAGGCATCAGTGAAGCCGGAGTACTTGCGGAGGAAACCAACGGTGGTCAGTGTGTAGAGGTCCACAGGTGAGGATTCAGGTGAGCCATCGGTGCCGTCCAGAGTTGCTAAGCGAGACAACTTAGAGACGAACGAGGTAGCCCCGTAGTACAGGGAAATGTGGTTGGGGTGGGAGGAGATGCCTTTGTGGTCAAAGGTAACGATGACATCAATGTTGGGATGCGGGACCCGCGTTTGCGGAGACCTTGTCGTGAAGAGACGAGCAAGGAATCTAGAGATCTTTTCGCGATCCCAGGTAGTGGTCATGGAGTCCAAGAAATCACTATATTCAACGTTAGCCATATTTCTTGTTTTGCTTTTTTCTTTTATTTCAGATTCATTATCCCTGGGAATACTTACGGACTCTCCACCACCAACACGTCACTCTCACTCTTCAACCCCAAAACAACACCACTCTTCTTCAACTCCTTCTTCCTCGTCTCACCCAGCCCATCGGCATTCCCCGAACTCAAGCAAAGAATTTTGACATGGTTACCCAACTCGGGCCTCGTCAACGCCAGCACCGTCGGCGCAAAGAACATGGCCTCATCGTCAGGGTGTGCAATCAGCAGGCAGATGCGCTTGTTCCTCAACGCTGGCAACTTTGGTTGCACGGATGAGGTGATACCGGCATACAAGGCGGGGAGGACGACGAGCACGGCGCCGACTGCCAGCAAGGAGATCAGCGTCTTGTCAGGAAGACGCAGGGCGGACATTTTCATAGTTGTGATTATTATGTATGTATCTTTGTATATGAACTACGCACCACCGAGCGCAAATGCTGTCGAGAGGTCGTGTATTGCAGTTGCGATATATCCCAGTTACCTCCGTTGAATCAAGGGCAGCAAGTCCCTGAATCTTTCAAAAAGAAATCGTAAAAAAATGGCCTTCGTCAACTGTAAAAATCAATTGACAGATTTCAAAATTGCATCAAAGCATTAAACTTGCGATAACTCATCAATCGCGTGCGCACTCACCGCCTTATGCAAGCAAAGGTGACAGAAAACAAATCCCACGTAAGCTGAATCAGGAAGGAACCGCGGGCTTAATGGTTTCAAGAGGTAGCGATACAGTGACGGCGACAAATGGTATGATGATGAGGGGTTTTTTTGTGGTTTTTTGTACTGTTATATGAAAGTGGATTGGATTGATGTTTGTCAGTTAATGGTCAGGGTGAAGGCGGAGTCCGGAGGGAGGGGTAGTTTTCTGGAGAGTTTGTGTGGGGTGGCGGGTGATTCAGAGGTAGCGATGTTGCTAGTGCTAAAATAGAGCTTGAAGCTTAAAAGAACTCTAGGCTTGAATGGGATAGAACAAAGAATTTAAGTGTGAAACAGGGATCATAATTGAAGGGAGTCACGATAAGTTTGTATGAGACAAGGTTATGGAAACGGGTAAAAGTGAAAATAAAAATAGGGTTGTTGCAAGTCTTATACAAATAAGATAGAACCGAAAACCATGAGAATCCACTTCGTGCCTTGGAATGTGGGAGCCCTTCCCCTTTTTAAAGAACCCATATACGCCGCCCTCAAATGCCGACTCTTCTCTTTGTCATTCCCATCCATCGGTCCCCAATGACTCCATCGTAACACCGCCCCTCTCAGTCCATCAACCACCGCAATCCCTCACATCACCGCCCTCACTGCATCTCTGCCTTGCTATTTACTCATATCTCTCTTTCAAATCATAGACAAAAAAACATCCCGCTCTACCCAACGTTCACCCGCTGCTTCTTCGCTCCCCGTGATACCATCGCCACGGCAATCCTTCAGTATATCCTCTCATCCATCTTCACCCGTTATATGTCCGTGTCCTCAGCTGACTTTGCCGTCACACACACATATATATAGACACTTCCTCCCTAAGAGTCGGTGAGCCCGCTATTTTTAGATAACCTCATCGGTCCACTACACTCGCTTGTAAGCTGTAGTCCATGTATTGTCCAAACTTGAAGATGGTCAAGTCTGTTGAGGAAGATTTCATCCACTTTTCTATTTCCATGCTATCCGGATGCTGGCCCATCAACATGACGTCTCTCAAAAGCGGGGCTCCATTCAAAAAGTAGAAACTGCCTCGAAACCCCACGGAATGTTCCCCCGCCTTCCAATGAAAAAAATGATCTTGGTGGACCCGGTTGTTCTCTCCGACTATATACGTCAGATGCTAACCCCGCACTTAACCCCCATTGAACCAACTTCCCAACCTCCTTGAATACTTCAACAGCAATTTGATGCCAGTTCCAGCTGAAAGAAATACGACCAGAAAAGAAAAAAAAAGACAACCAAATTACAAAAGTTGCTGTCGATGAATTAAAGTTTGGTTGGAAATCATCGCTACATCGTCTCTCGTCATGAACAAGGACTGCCAAACGCCTAGGAAATCCCCCCAACGCACCTACACATTCCCCCCATTCCTCTCCCCATAGCCGACGCAACATCCTATCTGCACGAAATCGCTGCTGCATGTGTTGCCTGCAGTAGCTTGTCATCCGCGACAAGTGACTGCTACAAAAACCCAAGTATCCATATATCAAGGTCTCCACAAAGGTGGATTGGCCACGCATGTGCATTGAGGACTTGGCTTGGTTTTGGGTGGGTAGCATGACTAAATATGGACTGGAAATGTGCCGATGGAGGGTCAATAGATAGACACATGAGGATATTGTGCTGATAAACACGTGGGATCGTCATGGAAATGGTCATGCGGAGGGCCAATGGCTTGATCATCGGGGTGAGGGTTGTGGGGTTGGTATAGGGTTTTTAAATGCATTCAGAACCCTAACTAAACTGAGTAACTCTCGCACGTGACTAAGTCCGAGCCAGTTTCGACGTTAACTAGCTTCTATGTTTGGCATGACTAAGCATGAGTTCCCTGTAAGTCCAAACGATGTCAATTATGCATTTCAAGTTGGCGTTGAGGCATCAACATTAATTTCTACTTTGCTTCTTTCTTGTTGAACATTGTCGTTTATATCCTGCATTGGCTCATGTTAAAGTGGACCTCTCCTGCAAGGCTTCTAACCATCCATCACTAACACAGCCTCGCATTGATCTTAGCATCAACATACAGACCACGTGTATAAACAACATTTCAACTCATACAGCTACATTACCACCTTTACTCTCACTCATTTCAAACTCACTCTATTTATATTCAGACCCCACATCAATCCCATCACTCCTCCCATCTCTTCTCAAAATGGCCCGCTGTAAAGACCCCAACCCCAAAAACATCCCCCTTGCCCACCCTGACCGCTCCGCCCCCCCCAAAGAAACCCTCATTGAATGGGCCGAATCCCGCAACCTCTTCGCCCAAGCCGACGCCGCCAGCAAAAAAGCCAAAGCCAAAAAGCCCTCCAAAGTCACCAAGATCAACACGCGCACCGGCGGCGCCATGTCCGGGGACGACGGGGACGATGAGATTTCGGATGAGGAGGATGAGGAGGGCTTAACGCCCGGGCAGGAAAGGGTTATGGATGCGTTTTTGTGGAGTGCGAGTTTGACTATGTTACATTTTACGCTGGATGTTTTTGTTTATAGTCAGTATGGGATGGAATTGGAGTGGGGGACTGTGCTAAGACATACGCCTCCGGCTTTCTTGTGTAAGTAGACTTGAGGCTGGAAGTTGCAGTTTGGACTTGGAGCGGAGGTTTGTAAAACAAAGGCTAATCCTGTGTAGTGATCCTCTTTGTTTTCTGGGTTATACATGAAACCCCCGCCAACCCCGTCTTTATCCCCTTCCTTCCCTACTCCTGGCAGCATACTCTCCGCCAAGCTGTCTTTGCCGTTGGTAGTGTAGCAGCCGGCTGCTACGTCATCCACATAACCAACAACTATGGCTATGTTGCAATAATGAAGCAGGCGCCAATCTGTGGTGTCTTTTGGATCTGGTCCGTTATAGAGATGGATCTACTCTGGGCATTGCCAACAATCATTATCGAGGCGATATTCTTGAAAGCTGGTGGATACAGCATCATGTAAACAGTACACTAGAGCATATTAAGAACTTAGATATACATTTGGCATACATTAGGTAGCTTATGTTTATAGATCTTTCAAATCTCTGGTTCCCGCTTGTAAACTCAACTTCAACGTGACCCCCTCTTTCCCTCCTGCACCAACCCAGCTGTTCGTCACCTGATCTCTAAACTTCCTCAGTACGGTTTTTGGATACTCCAACGCCTCCCTGATATTCCCTTCCTTCCCACCCCAACTCTCCAAATACAGGCAAATCGCCCACCCCTCCACGACCGCTCTCCTCAGCGCCTCCATCACCACCTCACATTCCAACAACCGCGCATACCACCACACCAATACAACCAATGCCCCCAGATCCTTCTGCTTTAGCATCCTGAAAAACCGATCATCAATCACTTTCAAAAAAGACAAATACATACACAAGCTATCTTTGCCTGCCGGAATCCCCAGACACTTCCCCATCACACTTGCCGTCGCATGATACGGATTCCTCTCCACCCTTGACGCCCTATCCAAATCCAACAGCCCTCTAACGCCCATCGGAAACAATTCAAACTCCTCACTCCACCCCGGGCTTGGCACTGGCCACTGGCCATCCCACACTAACCTCTGCCCTACAAAGGCCCCCACCGGCCTCTCCGGCATAATCAATTGTGTAATTGCTTCTCGACTCCGACATATAGTCAGCCATTCCAAGTCAATATCCTCCGGCTGGCGGATCGGCCATGCGGTGTAGGGGCCTTCAGGTGCATCGTGTGCCGCCCAGAGGACATGTCCCATCAACGCCAACCCGGCAAAAATGGCATCCTGTAAATCCTGACCAGCCGTATGCTTTTCCGGCAAATACCTCGACAGGAACATGACCGCATGTAACTTGTGAAACGTGATAAAGAACCCCCGCTCACTCGGCACCACCAAATCAGAAACAGCTGGAGCTTTCCCTTCAGCCGCTAATGGCGCCCGCAGATCCTGGTGAATCAACACCAATGCTAAAATCGCATGCCACAGCCACGGGTATTTCAACGCCAATGACATCATGATCCTCTTGCACTCTAACCTGTCGAACGCTGTGTCCATCAACGGGATATTCTCTTCAAAGTCTCGAATGAGCCCATGAGTAAGAGAGGGCAGTTCCATCGTCGTGCCGTTTCCCAACGGCAGTGGCAAGGTATCCGGTAACGAGAACTGTTCAGGCTTGGCCGGTTGCGAGAGGTCAAGTTGCATGATGGGAATAGCGGGTTGCATGATGGATTCATAGGGTGTGGCCGACGAGGCGGCGGTCGTGTAGGAGCATGTTAACGAGAACGACAGGCATCTTGTACACGCAGGTTTTGTCTCGTCACACTGGAAATGTTTGTCAACTTGCGAATTTGCTCTTGTAAAAAGTAGAAAAGAAGCATACCTTGACTCGACGAATCTTGCAATTGGCACAGCCGGCACGTGATTTTTTGTGCGCTTTCCGCTTGCGAATGGATGGATCCTGCCCTTTCGAACTCGACATATTTCCTAATTGAGAGATGTCATCAGTCGCCATTTTTCCAACATCTGGATATCAGATCTGGCCCTACCTACGGGTTCGATTATAATGGCTAAAGAACCGAGTGTTGCCAAAATTTGACTTTAAACACTATGAGATACATATACTCGACTAAATCATCTAAGATCATGAACTTATATATCCCACGACTAACACGCTCTAACTACCGGACCCACTTATTTCCTATTTTCGTATTACTCGGTTTGTCATTGGCTTCTACACAACACAAAACAAGGATGCCAGGCCCTAGCAAAAAGGACTAAGTCATTTTCATATTTGTAAGAGCCACTTGTAAGTTGCAAAATAAGGCTTAGCACGCGGACACACACGATTGCAACTATATCACGACACGTGACATGAGATCAAGTTGCTTTGTTTTTGGTTTTCCAAGAAATCAATTTACTCTACCAACATACTTTTCACCCACGGCTCACTTCTACTTGACAGTGATGGTATATTGAACACCTAACCCCTCACCCAAAACATTGAGCGCAACCAAAAAAAGAACAAAAAACAGAGATGAAAATATGTGAAAGAAGCCGCCGAATATCACACAACCCAAAAATCGGATAAGTCAAATAAAATAAACACACTACAAGAAACTTCAAGCAGCAACAAACAAATAGAATGGTCTAGGGCCCCTACGAAGGCCCCTTCCTTTTGGGGTCCCGTAGAAACTATGTCCAGACATCCAGGCACCGAGTCGGGACCCCCATCATATAATTAGATCGATCGCCATGTTCGTAAGAAATTCATACAATTAATCGGACGGACATGCTCGCCACTTCATGTCAAATATCATGAATAGGTGCAGGATAAAGGAGAGTGATGAGGTAAGGTATGAGATGAAGATACAGCGAGAGCAAATGGGACAAAGAGTGACGAAAAAGAACTCAACATAGATGAAGAAACGACGAAAAGAAGTAAAAGTAATAGTAGTAAGAGAAAAAAAAAAGAACAAAAAAATATCGTCACGTGGTAGATAATCAACACACGTAACACATCGTCGTTTATCATCAACAGTTCCCCGCAAACTTGTTCTCGTCCTCTTTACTGCATCCTCCTTCGCACTAGATTAGCAACGTACACTACGTCAACTAGATCTAGTAAGCCCAGATCTTCAGCAGAGAGTCCCAAGAGCCAGTACACAGACTTATGCCGTCATTCGACACACCCAAGCAGGACACACGGTTCTCGTGACCAACCAAAGAACCAACCTTTTCACCACGAGTCACATCCCAAACTTTGCACTCGAAGTCATCATAACCAGCGAAGAGCAGACGGCCGGAAACAGAAGTAGCAACAGAGGTGATACCGCAGAGAATGGATTCCGACTATGAAGAGTTTAGTAAGCAGGTCTTCAGAGATGAAGCTCATTAGTTTTACTTACGCCGTAGAGGTTTAGCTCACGATCGGCACGGATATCGAATAACCGACAAGTGGCATCGTCGGAACCTGTAACAAAGGAGTGACCGTCAGGGAAGAAGTGAATGGCGTTGATATCCGATTCGTGGCCGGCAAAGGTCTGAACTGCCTTTCCCGCACGGATATCCCAAAGTTTGGCGAAAGCATCGCAAGCACCAGAGACGAAAGTGTTTTGGTTAGTAGGGTTCAAGCTAATGCTCATCACATCACCCAGGTGGTCGGCGAATTCAACCTCCTTCTGACCTGTCTCGATGTTCCATTTCATACATGTCATATCCCCAGAGGAAGTGATTATGGTCTTATCGTTAATAAAACGGCAGCATGACAAGTAGCCAGCGTGGCCAGAAAGTTCTCTCGCGACACGAGTGGGACCGTCACGCTGTTGATTGAGGTTATAGATGGAGCAGATGTTGTCCAGACCACCGCAAGCCACAAAGTTACCAGACGGTGAATAAGCACAGGTCATAACCCACGAAGAGCGAAGAGGGATAGCATGGACCTTGTTAGTAGTGTAAGCATCCCAGATAATAAGCTTGCCATCCTGAGAAGCAGAAACCAGATGCCTGCGGTCCGTTGACCAGTGCATGGCATAGATTTTAGCAAGGTGACCCTTCAAGGTACGCTTGGCCTTCATAAGCTGGCCTCTAGGAATAGCATCGTGAGCCTGTTGGGCAATGGAACGAACTATCGGATGACTGTTAGTATAAAGCTGCCGGTTTTCAAGATCCGATAATGCGATGGCGCAGATCAAGATTTCTGGACTTGATGCAAAGCTAAATGGGCAATATCATAAGCCGTGCAATAGTATATCTACTGGACCACGTAATGCGTATAGCAAATGTCGTATCGTCACACGGCCAAGCTCTTTAGAATCAGTCACTGGCAAATGATGGTCAATGCATGCGAAAACGCTTGCATCCGCATTAGCACCGATCAAAGCCATGCAATTGGATGTTTTACTGGCTGATTCTGAGTATAACGAGTCCCAAAAAAAAATTACCAGGCATCAGGTCCAGCTAAAAGCTATTTTTGATTGATGTTCAATTGCAGCCTTCGCTTCATCAGACAAAAAAATGAATAAAGGATACTCACGAGTCGTGTCGGCAAGCTCATCCTTCTTCCGCTTAATCCGGTCCTTCAACGCCTCGGCATCACGACGCGCCGCCTGAATCCGGCTTTGCAAGGCCTCGGGAGAAACCTCGCCGTGAGAGTTCATTTTGGGGCTATTTATATCTTAATCAAGACAAAAAGAAAATTGGTAGCGGGGCGAAAGGCGTTCGCTATTAAGGACACAAACTTGGTCGTGAATTTGCTGTGCCGAAAACGGGATCTGTAGGGATGGCAAATAGCAATTGACTGTAATTGGTTCCAAAAGGTACAGTCTAGACTATTGATTAGGTCGAAGAACCGCAGAAGAGCGGGAGGGAAATTAAGAGAGGAATTGCTATTTTTTTTTGGTAAAAAAAATAGTAGTTGGGTATTTCGAACATAAACGTTAAAAGTGATCGTCAACGCAGTCGCAGTTCTGACAAGTTAATATCTTTTTTGTAGATAGGCTGCGAAAATCGTTCAAGTACAGAAGTGTCGAGTTTTTTTTTATCCTTCTGTGATTGTCTGTCCACTGTCTGGTCACGATGATAAGAGACTTTGTATAGCGGCGCGAGTGAACGAGGTTGAATTGTTGACGGTTTTCTGGTGGAAGAAGGGTATGGAACTCGGTGCGACAAGTATAATTGTTCGGAATGATGATTGAATTGTAAAAGAAAATAATTCAAAAGATAATAACTGAGAATAGAAGGGAAGATTCAGGCACGAACAAGAACAAGCACCCACAGTTGAGGTTGATACGGGGGACGGGAAAGAGGGAAGAAAGAAGAAAAGAAAGAAAATGTTCGGGTTTGGAAGAAGAAGCAGGATGAATTGACCAAGACAAGCGAAGAGGGGTGAAAATCAGGAAATCGGGAAATCAACTCGAGTTGAAGGGGAAGGAACATCAGAGACAAGGAAAGGGAAAGGGAAGGAGGAAAGATGAGAGAAAGTGTAGGCAGGGCAATTGCAAGTTTTCAAGTCAGTGCACTGGAAAGCAGCCACTACAGTGGTGAGGTGAGGTTGGAGAGCTATAAGTGGGGAAGATGTGACAAATTCACAGTGGGGGGGCTAACTGGAAATTGGAGGAGTTGACAGGTCCTCGTGAGAAACTCGTTAGTGTCCGCCTTCAACAGCAACTGGTAAATATTTACGAGACCGAATTTATGATGTGCAGCCGGACATGAATACCCAGAAATTACACCCAAAATATTATGCCTGCATTTCATTGCTACACAGTTTTTTGAGCACCTATCTCCGGCTCTCTAAGCACAATGTACCAAAAGTAGTATATGCTCCTCACGGAAGTTACCCAGTTTGCTAAAATAGCAATAGTTTGTCGCTATATATTTATATATTTATTATATACAAAATCTATGATGGACCAGAAGGAAACTGCCGTATTGGGATGTGAGGGGAGGGAATATCTACCAGGGACGGGGAAGAGGGACCCCAAGCACAAGCACCAGTTGGTCCGGGCAGAATGGCGAACGGACTGATTTAAAGGTAGAAAACAGCTAGATGGTAATGAGCAAGTGAACGGACAGGCTAGGTATTTACTTTAGATCAGCAAAAAGGGCGGGATTGATGTTACGATTGACAGTCTGAGGATACGGAATTAAATGATGTTTGCGCGGATTATAAATCAGGGGACGTGGCGGGACAGTTAGGGCACACCTGTATTCGTATCGCGATAACGATTCTAAGCAACAGTCTATGATTAGAAGCCGTCTATCTTTATATCTAACCACGAGCGTCATTGTCCCAAGCTAGTCTTATTCTTGTGTCCCTACTATCCTCTTTTCCGTCCTCCTGTTTCTCCCCCAAACCTCAATTGTAACTCTCTGATGACCCCAAGTTCCACTTGCCCTGAACGAAGGAACATTCTCCAGGAACATAATGGGCCCAGACTTGTCCTCAATGCAACACGACCAGCAAGAACCCTCAAGCTTGTAATCTCCAAGCACCCGGATGCACGCCATCATCATCGGCCACGACAAGAACTCCGAGCAGTAGTGGTTATCCCGTGTCTGGTGATCAGTGGATACTGGACTATAGTTCGGAGGGTTTAACTAAGTAGAGGGGGGATATAGAGAAATAGACCTTCGTTTGTCAGTAGAAAATAAAGATATCGATGACGGTGTATATGATGTGGATGCAGCACGCTGCGGGATCCCGAGCGCCAACAATGGGTCCCAGGGGTTCATTTCCTTTCCGAGGTCCACCTCCACCACCACTGCCCACCATGGCCGGATATCTGACAACTATGACCCAATGATTGACATGAATCAGTCACCATGATCATCTTTAACCTTCGGCTCTCTACAGTTCCACAAGCTTTACCTGAATTATTGCCATAACAAGCTATTCGTCAACTTCCATCTCAATCCCTCTGGCCACCTCTCCGCGTCGACAAACGGGCCCCCTGCACGTCAGTGAGAAACCAATAAAGTATATACACTAGCGTTCCTCCACCGAAGCCTATCTAAATCATTATCATCGACCAGTCCATCTTGAACTGTCAAGATGGAATGCAATTAGTGGATTAAGCATCGGAGATTATCGAGGTGACGGGTGGAGATGTGAGAGTTTAGTAGTCGCCAGTATGTAAACGCAGTCGACGCAGGACTAGAATGATGGGCCCCCCACGTTTTCTGAGAACTTGAACAAGCAATTACGCAGTCTGTACCAGCTCACTGACTGCCCCGTGCTTCGGGAACCATCAGTTATCAACCATTCGAATTCTAACCAGCATTCCGAATGCTCATACTAACCCGATCATTAAATATCACCATCACCACAATTACTATCATCATCATTACCCTGCCCGTCGATCAAGTCCCATGAATAAACTCTTACATTTCCCATACCCGTTCTCCCTTGAAGCCTCCCGCTTCGTACGACGACAGGCCCTCCGTGCAAGAGAATAAAAAGAGGGCGTCGATCATTGTCCCCTTCAGGGCCAATCAATGGTCACTCCCGATCAAACACAGGATTAATTCAGGACCATCGGCAAAAATAAATGCAGCTCATTTCATTCAGACTCTGTTACTGGTCAATAGATAACCATTATATCGTGATATCCCCGGTTCTGCACTCCGTCATCTCATTTACAGCTCGGGATACTAATGTCGGTATTCAACAAACTGGTACCCTGATCAGCACAGCACACCCTCTCGCACTTTTTTGTCCCGTGTATCCATTGAGTCAATGGGACCAGAAACCGCTAAACAATCTATATGTCTACATAGAGAGTGAGTAAAAGCAAAAACCTGTAAATGCACATACAGTTCTCCTGGCTAAGATGGCCACATCAACCTAGCAAAGGACGTGGTGTGCATTGAATCATCTCAAGACACGATATTAAATATGTAATATGGAATTGGTCAATTTGCAGAGATTAATTAGACACCGATTTATTGATTGATCTGATATTTTGATTAGCAATGAGAAAAATTAAGTGTGCAAATATTGGTGGATTAAATTTCCGAGAGGATCGTTCGTTTCCGCACTTTGAAGTTTCATTGAGGTTGATCAACCCTAATTACGATAGGTTTTTTTTTTTTTTTAGAGCCTTTATTTAATATCATCACATCGGTGAATTGTTCGCAGTAAAGATAAACCTGACCTTTCCCAAACATTACATGTATCCCGAAACGTCAACTTTCAATCACATTCTCCACAAGTGTGCCTCCTGCAACAATTTGAATTCACCTGCATGATCCCTAGATCCTCTACCCCCAGGACGCATTATGTATCAGTCCTTTTGTCCTATCCGATTCATCCCATCCCCGACCCAAGCATTCAATCAACATTACCATTATTTATTTGCAATGCAACCACCTTCCCCAAAATCAACACAGCAAAATCAATCACAGCCAACAACAGAAAGAGGAATATCTTATGGGACTATATAACGACTGACTATATATACACTAATATCCCAGCCATTTTAACCCATATTACCTCTTTCCCATCCACTTCATCGACGCAGAGCACAGACGCACAATCTCGGCCTTGACACCAAACGGGGGAAGTTTCTTCTATCCCTTTCCTTTCGCGGCCAAATTCCACAAAGTCCAATTACCACTGCATCGCCATCGTGGTCTCATTAATACAGTCCTTTGATAGAAATCACCACATCTAGACATTGATGTAGAATCACATCTTCCAATGCCCTGGGATCCAAAGCTGAATACACAACCACAACTCAAAACATGAACCAATATAAGTGCCCCATCACCCTCCTCACAGCGACCTTTGGCCCTAAACGATTGCGTATTTATTTAATATGACCAGTGCAAGGCCATTTGGCCGTATACACTTGTCTTTACATGGTTTTAGTGCACACGCATGCAAGAGAATCTGATCTTGCACGAAAAAAAGGCCCCGGAACCACAAAGTTGACAGTAAATATTTACTGTATCTGAAATCAGTTTCGCTGGGATGTGGATGCTTTAATTGGCTGGAGCGGAAATTACACTCGTTTAGCGTGAGACATTACAGACCCTAACTGACAACGTAACAACCCTATGGTAATGACTTGCACAAAATTGACTAAACTCAAACAAAGGACTTACATTACATATGCCACATGTCTAGCAACCTTATACAACCCTCTTTTTCCCAAAATAGAACAAAGAAAACCACATCCCTCAATTCGGTGATTTGCTACTAGAAACTGAGCAAAGAAGCATCAAAGAAATCAAAAACAGTATGCTATCGAACAATGGAAGACTCTTGTCCTCGACAAGTTTTTTTGTTCCATCATGACTATTTCATTCTCGAGAATCCCATCTTTGTTTTTTTCAAACAAGTCAATTTTTTTATCACCATAATTGATATCAGCTTGTTTGCTACCTGGTTCTCCCTGGATATTCTCAAATCAGCAACAACTACCGATCGTCACTCTAATCACTACTGAACAATCATCGTTACACGCACCAAAATGCCCCCTCACAAAGACACCACCCGCACCAAGCGCAAATCCTCTGGCCCCGTGTCATCAACACCTTCTAAGCATCCCCGCACCTCCGTCAGCACCACTACCCCCGCCGCCCTTCCCACCCCTGGAGCTTCTAACTCGCCCACCGCAATCACCGCCTCCCCTCAGGTTCCTCAGACGCCCACTCCCAACGGTAACCACACCAACGGCGGACAAAACAATGGCGCTGCACAATCACCTGCTGTCTCTCTGATCAACGAAGTTGACAGTCAGTTTACCTCGTCTGTCGAAGAAGCGCCCAAGATCCCCGCAAAGGGGATTCAAGGTCTCAACAGACCAACCGAGAAAGTCAAGGTGTATGTTTGTGGGACTGGGATTCGAGGAGAACTCGGCATCGGAGCAACCGAAGAAGACGATGATGAGGCTGTTATCGTTGCAAAGATGCCCGTACTGAATCCCAATCTTGACATTGACACTGTTGGTGTTGTTCAGATTGCCGTTGGCCTCAACCATGCCGCGGCTCTTACTTACGATGGAAAGGTCCTCACCTGGGGGTCTAATCTATTCGGAACCCTCGGTCGCATCACTGAGCCTACTGACACCGAGAAGAAATGGGCTGAGACTCGCCCGAAGAATCAATCAACCCAGAGGTCGGCATCTTTAGGGGACTCCGTACAGGTACCGATAAGAGGAGAGAAGGAGGTAGAATTAGAGGTAGGAGATGACAGAGTGAGGGTGTTGGGAATGATGGATGTTGCGGAGTTGAATAGAGCGGAGAGTATTCCCGATGAAGTGGACTTTGAAGGGGTGCTTTTGAAGAATGAGGAAATTGTTCAGATTTGTGCAACGGATCATGCGACATTTACTCTGACTAACAGAGGACGTGTATTTGGCTTTGGTATCTTCATGGTAAGTCGAAGATAGTCTTACACTCTTGATGATCTTGACGAGATATACTAACTCAGTCTTAATAGGACGATAACGGTGCGCTTGGCTTTAGCAAATCCAAGATCACATCCATCCGCCGCGGCAAGACTAAGATTCACTCCTTGGAACTCATTGCCAACCTCCCGACTCCGGCTGACACCCCGCCGCTCATCATTTCCATGGCTACTGGCTCGAACCACCTGGTACTTCTCGATGCATCCGGGAACGTGCATGCCCTAGGTGCCGGTTCTCAGGGCCAACTTGCTCGCCGTCTCGTTAACCGATTCCAGTACGAGGCTCTCCAATCCAGACAAATTGGCATTACAAAAAAGGTGTCGGATATCATCAGTGGTGGAAGTCATTCGTTTGCTGTGAGCAAAGATGGGAGAATTTATGCTTGGGGATTGAATAACTACGAGCAAACGGGTGTGCTGAAGAGAGAAGAAGATGAACCGGGCGAGAACGGTGGTCTACAGGTTATCACGCCGGAAGTCATCAACGTCAATGATGAACTGGTTTTAGATATTGCGGGTGGTATCCACCATAGCATCGCCTGTACAACCTCCGGGTCCGTCTTTACCTGGGGCCGTTGCGATGAAGCACAGTCCGGGATTCCCCGCGAGATCCTCGACGACGGAGAGCCCGAGGACTTCGACGCTGATGACAAGGGCCACTACTGCATTTCATACAAGAAGAATGTCGTTGAGGGGATCCCAGGGGCCCGGAGAGTGTTTGCAGGGAGGGATAACTGCTATGTTATCGATGAGAATGGGGCTTTGTGGGCTTGGGGACATGGTAATCAATTTCAGACTGGGTTGGGACGGACGGAGGAGACACCTCAGAAAGTTGTGGGGGAGATTGGAGAGGGAGTTGTCAAGTGGGTGCAAACGAGAGGGTCTGTCACTTTCATTGGCGTTGAAAGGGAGCAATGATTGGGTTCAGAGGTTGGAATTAGTTTTGTTTTAAGACTATGTTTTTGTGTTCTACTGATTATTAATGTATTTTACTTGTCTATAGAATAATTATTAAGTATGTACATTCAGATCTAGATGTGTTCATATGTTATTAATGGCGAAGCGGAAGATTTCGATCCGCCCCGAGTGAGACGGTTCATTCGGATCCCTTCTCGAATATTTGCCGAGAAGCTGCAGCATCCGACAAAGCCTGTATATGGGATGCCACCATGTGGGAAAGTAGTCATTCATAACACCGAAACACCAACACACAAAACTATTTGGGAAAAGTTTATCGGTTATCATGTCAACTCAATCAATTTAATCGATATCAATGTGGTTCCAGACTTTTGGAAAACCTTCCGTCGCGACTCAGCCTCGTGACGTATAAGTTCTTTCCTAATCAGGAAGAAAAAGATTGTTTGTCCACGGACCCGTTTATGCGATGCTATCTTGATCACTAACTCCACAATATTAGTGGAGTGTATTATCATCCCTATCTATCTGAGTAAGCACTAATAGGAACCTTGATGTCTGTCAAGTCTTACAATCCCGAGAACCTCCCCACCGACCGACACTACCAATTGCCTGAAAACCCTTCGTATATGGGGAGATATCAAATGAGTTTTTCAATGGTTATCTTAGAAGAGTAAATTAATACATTTATCCACATTAGAAGTCTCTTGAGATCTCGTTGGCATTCTTAAATCAGGGGGCTGTTTTGCTGGCAAATGTATGACTGGCCTCATGACTAAATATGTGCTATTACTAAGAGACGGTGTGCTGCGCGCCTTGGCATGCAGCTAATATCAAGAGACTAACAAGGAGCTAACTTGCAATTTTTTTTTTAAATTTCATGGATGTGGGTTGATTCAATGATAAGCAAATTTTGTTCCCACGAGTCAAAGCCCAGATTTTCATCTTGAATGGTGACATCCTGTAATCATCGCTGATCTGGGAAAATCTGAGTAAACTAAATGGTTAGTGTAACCTCCGAGTAACCATGATTGACCTCTCGGTGATATTAGTCGTCGAGCTCTGGATTTTGTAGGGGCGGACAATATTAGTGGGGTTGGAGATATTTTGGTGGTTCTAGTATCCTAAATATGTACTAAAGTAATATTATAAATACTAAGACTTGCGTGCAGAAGTAGCTAATGCACGGTTGTGTGGTCAAAGTCAAGGTAAAATATCGGTGCCGGCTGGTCGGCTATATTGTCTGTATAGATACATAGAATAGATACAATGTCTAATTTTTTGACCATGAATCAGAAAAGTAAAGTAGAATAACATTAAGATAGTATTTTGAATGTAGAAGCAGAAGAAAGAAAAAACCCCAAACATAATATCGGTGTCTACAGACGCCGTTGGTTGAACATGCAAACCAGCGAACAGCTATACATTCCGGCTGCACACGCAAGGCCACAGCAGGGCTCGGTAACGCAAAGGGTCAGCTGGACCCACTTGAACTTGATACCACGCGTCAACTCCATGGTCGGGCGCTATCCAAGACATCATCCAGTATGGATACCTTTGCTTGTTTCGCGATGCCGCCACCGTGCAGTTTTCCGGAGCCGCTCACAGACAAAAAGGATGCTGGTCACCCCAGTCTAGTGGCGCACGTTCCGGCCTCAATGGACTTATAATGGTCCACCGAGGAGTCAAATGACGCTGACAAAAAAAGAGCTGCAGATTCTGAATCAACATTTGGTCATGAACCGTCAACCAAGGACAGTATTACATGACGGTATTTGTTAATGTTGTAAGGAGTAAATCATCACAGCAGTAGTAAAAACCCATGTGGCCAATGATACAACACCCTGATGTCGAAATCAATGTAAGACAGTAAGCCAAATACCAGCTTCAACAAGAAATGGCAACAACCCAACTCGCTAGTATCCTACCTTCCATGAACGACTATTTCATAGCATTCCAAAGAAAAAAGAAAAGAACGAGTAGCCTTGTGATTCTTCATCCACATTTTTTTCTTCTTCAATCTCATCTCTTCATCGTCATCGGCGCCTGCACCGATTGATTGTCCAACATTGTTCATCTTCACCGCCTCCATCCGCCAACGCTCGATTCGACGTTGTTGTTCCCACTTTTTTTTTTTCACTCCGACCTGCTCACTTCTGTGTCTTTCGTTACCCTGGAAGCACATCCGGTCCATAAATAATTCTTCTACCATTCGACACGCCCATCACTCTGTTGACTATCTCAGACACGGTCCGTACCGATTGTCTCTTTCTCTTCATCAATTATCCAAACATAATAAAATAAAATCTTGTTCGTGTCCGGCCAGGCCCGATTACATCCAACGACCGTCCGGGGCTAAGTACCCCGTGTGATCCTTTGAGATCCCGCGTAGCCGTTAGTCCGGGCTCCCGGCCAATCATAATTCTCGGGGTCTTGTGGATTCTTGGCACTTGCTTGATAGATCTTGACTATTTCTTGCATCGCAAATATCCGGTACCGTTTTTGGAGGTCTCAAGTCCACTCTATGCTCGGCGCTGACATCATCACGACTGCTATTCCTAGTTTTTTTATTCGTCATTTTTGTTTGACTTTTATTTTTTTTTTCTCTTGGCCTCCTTGCGGAAGCTAATTCCGCCTTTTGATAAACTGCAGATCTGGAAAATTTACTTAAACTACCGATTTCGTCACCTGTCAGCCTTGCGATTCTTTTTTTCTGGTCTGTCGCTATTTTGTAGCAAATAGACCTATCATCATTCTTTCACCCCGGTCTACGACCAACGATGACTTGCTGCATTATACTAAGTCTTTAGTTAACTTGTACACACAATCTTGTGTATCGTGAGTTTTCCCACCTACCATCTTTCAGGACCCTTCCAAGAATTATCTGACCATGGCCAGCTTTTGCCAATTCATCCTACCGACCCAATTCAAGTATTTTACTAACGATCCGTTTCGCTTTGTGTCTAATGGCTACATGAAGTATACTATTAGCAAAGAATAGTCTCTCTTCGCTCTATTGAACGACCACTTGCGAGTGTCACCTCCGATACCGTCGAGGAACATCTTACCCCGTGCGCTATCGCTTCTCCTTATGAAATCACCCCGCCCTCAACTTTCATTCGACTGTGACCGAGCCTATTTCTCGAGAACGGCAGAGTCTACGACTACCTGACTGTTATCACAAATATTGTGACTCGTTTTCCTGATCTAAACCGAAATCTGACAATATCACTTCTCTCTGCTGCCATCCCTTCATCTCTGTCTTAAAGATGGCGTGGGAGGATCTCAGTATCACCAAGCCGCATTTGGTATATATCCTACTTGGTGCCTTCACCTCTCTCTTTATGCTATGTTCGTCCTTTATCAAGGAACGGCTATACATTGGTGAGGCGACCATCGCTACTATATTTGGTGTTATCTTTGGGCCGCATTGCGCAAATCTAATCAATCCATTAAACTGGGGGAGTGTGGACATTGTAACTATTGAGTTTTCGCGTATTGTATTAGTTGTGCAATGTTTCGCCGTCGGTGTTGAATTGCCTAAATACTATATGGAAAAGCATTGGCGCTCCGTGGTTATCCTTCTTCTTCCTATCATGACCTGGGGATGGCTAATCACCAGCTTGTTTGTTTGGTGGCTTATAAAACCTCTTAGTTGGCTGGAAAGTCTGGTGGTTGCTGCCTGTGTGACTGCTACTGATCCAGTTTTGGCCTCATCGGTTGTTGGTAAGGGTAAGTTTGCGCAGCGTGTCCCAAAGCATTTGCGAGATTTGTTATCCGCCGAATCTGGCTGCAACGATGGCATGGCTTTCCCGTTCTTATATCTGGGTGTATGGTTGATTCTTGAGCACAAGAAGGCTGGTCCTGTCTCTTTCCACTGGTTTATTGTGACCATCTTGTATGGATGCATCTTTGGTGCTTTCTATGGCTTCATAGTGGGATACATTGGACGTCATGGAATCCGTTTCGCTGAGCGGTATGATTTAATTGATCGTGAGAGTTTCCTTGTGTTCTACTTTGTTCTGGCACTCTTCTGTGCTGGGTCTGGAAGTATGCTTGGTCTTGATGATCTTCTGGTAGGTTTCACTGCTGGAGTTGGTTTCTCAAATGATGGTTGGTTCCACCAGAAGACTGAAGAATCTCACGTGTCCAACGTCATTGATCTACTGCTCAACTTGACGTACTTTGTCTACTTGGGTACCATCATCCCATGGGAGATGTACAACGATACTTCCATCGGTCTGTCGGCGTGGCGTCTGGTCATCATTGCTATATTGGTCATCCTATTTCGCCGAATTCCCATTATGCTTTTGATGAAACCATTTATCCCAGACATTAAAACATGGCGTGAAGCACTATTTGCTGGCCATTTTGGTCCCATCGGTGTCGGTGCCATCTTTGTTGCCATGCTTGCCCGTGCTGAGATGGAGGTTGGTGAGACAGTCCCGGAGTCTGAACTTCCAGAACCTACTTCGCCGCATTACAACCTGATTCTCTTGGTTTGGCCAATTGTCACCTTCCTGGTCATCTCCTCAATAATTGTGCATGGATCTTCTATCGCGGTTTTCACACTCGGAAAACGCATTAACACTTTGTCGTTGACTATGTCTTACACCCAGGCTGTTGATGATGGAAACTCTGGCTGGGCGAGTAGGTTGCCCCGCATTCTTTCTACTTCAAAATCGCAGGCTCGTACTGTGGATTCCGAATCAGAAGATGCTGCTGATATTCTTCGCATAATGACCAACCCACCTCCTGGTGGTTTCCTGCGTCGTCGGAGATCGGAGGATGGAAACAGATCCCGAGCTTCTTCTCTCAAACCCCGTCGCCGCAAGAAGAAGTCAATGGGTGGTCCTATCGAACAATCCGCCATTTACCCTGCACGTTACGAAGATGATATTACTACCCAGCCCGCTGCTCAGCAACCTACCAGCAACGAAGAAGAGAGTTCATCCACCGCTGCCTCCAACAACAACAACAACAATCTGGCTCTCTCTGAGCCCGCTTCTACTGGTGGCAGACCTGACGATGAGATTATTTCTGGTAGTCGACCTCAAAACCAAGAGCAGGATATCGAGACCGATGTTGAACCCCCCCGGCATCAATCGTCAACCCGCAGCCAGACTAGTCATACTAGTCGTAACAGTCACGATAGTAAAGCTAACAGTCGCTGCAACATCAATCTGTACGATGAAGGCGATCATCTCGTTTTCGAGAACGATGATGGTGACGTTTTGGGCATTGTTGCTACTCACGATTCCATATCATCGTCCAAACGTGATTTTAGCAATGAACCCGATCCCGAGAAGGGCGGACTTCCCCCCCCAGTCACAGCTTCTACTGCCACCAACAACCCCTCTCATCCTGAAGTTCTTGGTTGGTCTTTCAAGGACATCCGCAAGCGTATCAGCAACATCATCCAGAGCGAGAGCCAGAAACGCAAAGAGGTGGATCAGAGCCTTAAGGCCTTGAGATCGGCTAATGCTCGCGTGTTCCAGTTTGGTAACACTGTTCTCATCGAGGATGAATACGGAAATGTCCTGAAGCTCTACGAGTTTGAATCTGTTAAGGCTGCTGGCTCTGCGAACACTACTACGATTCTCAAACTTATGGGTATGGGGAACAACGATTCTAATAAGAATGCCACCGCCAACAACGCCGGTGAAGGCTCCAGTTCTGCTCCTCCCCCAGGCACTGCTCCGGTTAAGCGCAGAACATTCCTCCAGAGACCCGCTGAGCCAGAGATTGATGACCGGCACATTCGGTTTACTCTTGGTGGCAAGGGTAAGCGACTCACCAAGGAAGACTTCATCAACGAAATGCGCAAACTTGATATGCGGACTCGTCAGACAGTTCTTAAATCTTCATCGGCTTCTGCGGGTATCAAGGCTCTTGCTACTATGGAGCGCCAAACCAACAACGCGGCTATTCAAGGTAATATTACTAAGAAGAAGTATACCCGGATACGCGGTCAAGGTCGTGATGCTCCCAACGATGGTAATGATGAAAAATTCTCTGGGAAAGCACCCGCTGCTAAACCCAGCAATAGAATTGAGACCACGCAGCATAGTAGTAGCGATGCTGCTGCCGGTTCTGGGTCGGAATCTGATAATGAGGATGATGCTGAAACTCGGGGCCGATCTACTCGGGCTAAGGAGCCTTCTCATGAAGAGATTTCCAAGAATGTTCATGGACTGTTGGCTCCTCCAGCTGATCAAAATGATGAAGATGAAGCTGAGACTGCAGCCGAACGTCGGCGTCGTCTAGCCGTCTTGGGTACTATTCATGACGACGATACGTCAAAGAACGCCACTCCGGTAGATATCTCTTCACGCTCAGGTGCTGCTACTCCCGCAGCTCCGGTGACTCCCGCGGCCGCTTCTGGTACCAGGGGCGATTACTTTTCAGGGCCTGTAAATACCACTCCCGGCGGTGGTGACGGTTCCGAAACTCCAGCACGATCTCGGGGCATTCGTTTCGCACCGGAGAACAGAAGACGGTGAGGTAAGGGGAATACGCGTATATGATGGGTAATGATTCAGCAGCCTCATGTCATTAATGACTTTGTGTTTTTGTTTTTATTGTTTTTTCTATCTTCTCTTTATTTTTTTTATTTATTTATTTGTGTTTTCTAAAATAAGCATCTTTGCATTATTGCTGATGCCGGTAGGCATACCTCTTCTAGATTTTGAGGTTCGGTCTGGCCGAATAGAAGAGAGACTCAAGTCTTTTAGGATCACTTGTATTATTGCACATTTTTACTGGCACTTTTGATTTTCTTTCATGTCTTTGTCTGTATTCCTTGTTTCCTTTTGTATTAATCTGTTGGTTTGCGGAGCTTTACTGTCTCCTGGTTGCTGTTTGTTTTGATACCATTTCATATGCAGATTCAATGATACTAAACTAAACATGCGGACATAAATTCGAGTTCACCTTTGCTTTTTTGGTTTGGTCTTTTGGTGGAGGTTACATTTGTCAAAGTAACGTCCAATGTTCATGATATTTTTGAGACAGGATATGTTTGAGAAGGGTCTACAGATCTCTTATAATCCTATAAATGATTGTCCACAACCATTCACTGTGGGATCTCCACAGAATTATTTGTTATGAATTGCAAGATTAGACGATGAGACACCAAGTGGACAAACATTTGCCCATCCAGGACCACTGACCGGCTGTTTGTCGCTCATTCACATCAGTAGCAAATAGAGAGGAAAAGCGTGTAAATATTAGAACCCTCAGACCGCTTGACGCCAATCCAGAAAGTGGAAAGATCTTCAGGAAGTTGAATGGGTGGGATGGGTTCACGTGGGGAATGATTAAGCTTTCTGGACGGTGATTTTGGGGTTAGATCTGATGGGTGAAAGAGCGAGAAAGCGAGGTGATGTTATTTATGATTTTGTTTTGGGAGGAGTTACTGGTGTTATGATGTGGAGGAAGGGTTAGGTGAGGGTGGGTTTGTAATCTTGAGATGTTGGTGGTTAATGTTGTGACGAAAGGATGACTTGGTGGGAAGAGACAAAGAAAAATAGAGTGAGCGAATGAGTTGATTGATCATTTACCAACACATGTCCATCACATGTTGTGCCTCTCTAAACATCAGACAGAAAACAACCCCTCGGCCAACGCGATAACGCCCCACCCCCCATGCTGAAACGCCCAGACCGACCACCGGGCCCTCCCCTTGTTCCTTGTCACTGTGTCAACTCACTCCACACTTGCCAAAACGGATACTTGGAAGCAGGATCTCTTAATCATAACTTTGTGCCTGCACAAAGAAAAAAACAATAAGATCTTCACCAAAAACTTCCAAATGTGATTGGCGCTTGGGGCTCTTTGAACAGTAAACGTCATGGTGAACAAGAGTAAGATTGCTTCTTTGGGAAATTCGACGAGATGACGATGTGCGATGTGCGATATGATAAGGCAGCTGAGGAGGAGCAGGATGGTGATGGATGATGGATGGGAGAGCACGCGACATGCCGAGATGATGGTTATGCCATGTATATAGCATGTAGATGATTGCTATGTGAAGTGTCACGTCCCTGCATCCACCACACTCACAACCTCCGTCTTACGTACCGCTTCATGCTTGTCCAACGTTGCGCAAGGCACAAATCCACACACATGATACACACACACATTCTTGGTCCCTTCGTACATCAAAGCCACATGGTCGTGACGTTTTCCCCATCTGTCTCCTGTATACAGACGTATTGTGAATATCCGGTGTTGCCGGCGGACTCCCGGCTGGGACCCTTGGGTAAAAAAAAAAACGACAGATACCACGCCACATTTGAGGCCTCTTTTAGCCACGAGTACATACGTAAATACTTGAGTCTGTAATGTGTGCCATGTACTGTGTGAATTAACAAAGGCTGCAGTGACCAGTGAGAAAATAAATCTTCACAACGAGACGCACATGCCGAGTGTGGATCAGTGAGGGGCCACACAGCCGACGAAGGAGAGAAAACAGAAGCATTAGAGTTTGAATGGAATTGACAACATTCGTCACAACTGAAGATTCTAGGGAGGATGCGGAAGGTGAGTCTGGTTCAGGTGATATCTAGCCAGCTTTGTGGGTATCTACGAATGCAACTCTTCCTCAAAGCGTGGTTCAAGAAGGCTAAGACCAGATCATTTTTGGCTTCATATTACAAAAACCATGGAGTCAGGAAATGCCGACGCCTCAAATTACCAATATGTGTAATTATACTCGACGCCACTCGAAGAAAAAAAAGCCAAATGATGCACCACCTGCGCCTTGCTGTTCAAGTTTCCACAAACCCCACTAAAACAACTCCGCTTTTCTTTCTAGAAGGCACATAGATGCGTCAGGATTGGTAACAGCAGAGTGTGCAAACAACCAGCAGGAATAAGATTGGAACGCCCTGTTCCTTCTTATATTGACACACGTTCAACATCTAATCAGCACACGGCACACACCATTTTGGTCCGCCAAAAGCAGGAACTTGCGTGTGCTGATTTAGTGGGCCTGTATAAAAATTCAACCAAACATCTGCCCCATAAGGTTGACGATAGCTTCGTCAAACCATAGCCCATGTCTCAGCCAATCCCGTCTCCAGTTCACGTCAATATCGACTTCTCCACATACAGACTCAACCCATGTGCCACACCACCTAACGGGAAAATTATCTCTGAAAAGAGCTCGTCTCTACTTGCTTTCATTCGCCTATCACCGTCATATTACTGCCGTTACCTCTAGAAACACGCTCGTCTCAACTAAAACAAGGCACCGTCCCTTCTTTTTTTTTTTAATCACGCATTTACATTTTTTTTCCGCACGTTTGTACACATTCCATCCCCTGTGGATCTCAAACAAACCACATCAGCAACTCGTTCACAGTGATCGAGCGCGCTGCCTCAACCACTTCTGTAAGTTTTTTTCTCACTAACACAGCCCAGTTAACAACTCGTACCCGAAGCGTGCGCCCAAGGCCACACCGATGATCCTAGCTCAATGGTCCGTGGCCTCGACGAAACTACCTATCCACCCCCTGCTCAAACCATACCCCCTCCCTTCTCTCTCACCCGTCCGGTATCCACTGTAGCCTTGTCGTTGTCCTTGTGTGTGTCATGTACAACGGTAATACTGCCAGCTTTTCGCTTTTTGCAGCTTGCAACCAACTCGAATATTGACAGAGATCAGTGCGCCTATCCAAGTTCTCCTTCTCAAACTTGGCCTCCGCTTCTCTTGTCGTCACCGCTTTCTTGCGCCGATCTGCTGCTCTGATTGCCCTTTTTCTTGCTAGTGAAAAAATAATCACAGACCACTTTCCCTTCTTTCCTCTTCCTGCTACTACAAGCAATCAATATTAGCCTATTGACCTCGTCACTACGTTATTTTCCTGTTATTTGAAACTGACACACCTACCACATAGCGCACATACACGCCTCTCTTCTGACATCACACGCCCTCTTTTGGCTTTGTATCTCTTTTCTATAAAATAACATATCCTACCTTATCACTATACCGAACCTCCTCCTTCCTTACCTCTTATTTTCCTTCCTTTTTCTTCTTCATTATGAACGACCTCACCCCCGCTCAAGAAGAATTCAATCAACTCCTTTCCAACTCTTCCAAAAACTACAACACCATCCATCCGGAAGATCGTGCCGGCTCCCCTGCCCACTCCACCACCTCCCTTTCCGAAGAAGACGCCTTCCGCACCGCCCAAATCGAAGCCACCATGCGCACTCAACCCACCAACGCCGCAGTTCACCTGCCCCCCGCTCACTTCGATGCCAATGCCGCTACCGGCGTCAAGGGTGTCATTGCCGATGCCCGCGCCTACGAGGCCGCCAAGCGCAACAAGTTCAAGTCTGCCATGCGCTCTGCCAGACAAAGCATCTTTGGTGAACCCGCCGGGGTCCGCAGCCGCTCAGGCTCCAAGGGCTCCGAGAGCTCCGAGGGCTCCGCTGAGTTGAGCGGCAGTGATCTTGGAGACGAAGATGCCTTCATGGCCCAATGGAGAGAATCAAGACGGAGGGAATTGGAGGCTGAGGGGAAGGCGATCCGTACTAGACGGACGAGCCCCTCGGTCAGAGTTTACGGTCGTTTCGATGAGGTTGATGCCCTCGGGTACCTCAATGCCATCGAAAAGGTTGGCCGTGATACCACTGTCATTGTCTTTGTCTACGACCCTGGTGTAAGTTTTCTTCCATTATCACGTCATTATAATCCCTCATGTAAACCATGTACTAATAAATTATAATAGTGCGAAGTCTCCGCCGAAGTCGAATCCGCTCTTGTCCCCCTCGTCTCTGCCCACCCCACCGCTCACTTCGTCAAGGTCCACTACGAAGAAGTCGAATTCGACGCCGCCGCCGTCCCCGCCATCCTTGCCTACCGTCACCAGGGCGACCTGATCGCCAACCTCACCGGCATAATCGAGATGATGCCCGAGAGTGAGTCATTCTCTACTGCTTCGTTGAAGCAGCTTCTCATTAATCACGAGGTCCTTGCTGCCTGATGGGGCTGAGAGGGAGAAAGAAATCTTGTCTTGATTATTGGCATCTTTGTTTATTTGGCGGGTGGGTAATAAACAGTCGAAAATCTGTCTGTCGGCTTGCAGGAAAATATGGCACTTGATGATTCATGATTGGCCGACGGGTCAGCTTTTGCATGGGGAGGAGGCTTTCTTCGTCTCCCTCTTTCCTTTTCTTATTTTTGTTTCTTGGTTGTTTAACTATACCTTTCCATGGTTTATTATGGGGTCATTTATTTTTGTTTTTAATTGGAGTTTATTTGGTTGGCGGGTTGGGTTGGGTTTGGAATTTAAGCTAAAAAGGCTTGGATCATTTTGAGATTTATACATTTTTTTCTTTGGCAAACATTTACTGGTTCTTAAGATCAAGAAAAGTGAAATTCACGATGCGGTCGGTGTATGCGAGATTCATTAAGAAGTTTACTGAAAGGAAAGAGAAGCAAGCTTTCATGTTAATATACAAAAATCGAAAGAGAATACTCATAACCAATCAATATGTTATACGTAATAGAGTAGGGAGTATGCTATAACAATGCCAGACAAAAACGAACACCAATTTTCCCAAATAAACTAAGCATCACCCACCACTCCACAAGATGTCACTCAAAGCTTAATAATCTCTCCCTCTCCATTCACTCAATGCACAGTCCCCGGCGGCGGCGCCTCCAAATCGATATCCTCCACTAGACTCTTCGTCTGCATTGCACCTCGCAACAAGTTGCCAAAGTATCTCGCCGCAACCTCACTCTCCTTCTTCACCTTGATGGTTTCCTCCCTCTTCTGCGTCAACGCCTTGGCGCTGGCCTCCAAGCTCATACGCAGGTTATCGGCGGGGTATCTAAGGACCTTACGGACCGAGGCACCGATGCGCGTAGCGTTGCTGTGAACGTAGTCCTCGGCGGCAAGCTGTGTGGAGATCTTCTCGGCCAGACGGCGGGGAAGAGAGGTGGGGATTTGTCGCAGGATGTACCAGGTGACGCCTACAAGGGAGACAACGGCGACAGGAAGGGCAAGCTTCTTCATGTTGGAGAAGCCGAGGAGACGAACGGCCGTCATAGCGGAGTCGACCCAAGAGTTCATACCGAGGGCGCGGGAACCAATGGCGGTGGCGACAGTGAGGGCCATACCGGTACCAGCAAACTTCTCCTGGTTGGCCATGAGAGTACCAACATCGACAAAGTCCCAGATCTCGGTGGCAATGTCGACTTGACGAGCGAGTTGGTCCTTGCGACGGGAGAACATCACGTCAGGGCGGAAGTTGAGGGGCTTGTACTCGTCGCCCAGGTGGGAGATACCAAGTTGCTTGATGGCGTTAACGCCACCGATGGTGCGCTGCTTGGCGTACTGCTCACAGTCATCGACAGCATCGGCAATGTGGTCAAGCATAGCAGCCTTGAGATCCTCGGCAAAACTGAACACATAGAAGACACCAGGGTACTTGATACCGTGAGTAGTTTCACCAGAGGCAATAATGGCCTCAAGAAGAGTGGCACGAGTTGTCTCATACACATCACGGCATGTCTCCTCAATCTTGTTGTCCACAGAGTCGGCAACTTCGGTAGTAGCACGGCGAGAGGCCTCAACTTGGGGTTCCAGAGCAAGCAGCTCCCTCTTGACACGCTGAAGCTCTTCATTGGCAACGTCAGAGTTGACCTGCGCCAAGGAAGTAAGATCAGTCAAGATGTTGAGAAGGTACTTCCGCGCAGGCGCAAGCTTCGACTTGGCACGCTTTTCAAGGACGAACCGACGAAGAGCCTGCTCAAGATTCTGGAAATCGCGCAGGTTCTTCTTGGCCTTGTCGTCTGAAGGACCCTCACCATCGTCATTATCACCAGGACCGCCACCGGGACCACTAGGAGCCATAGGGATGGCGTTACTGGAAACGAAGTGAACTAGCTCCTTGCTCTCCCTGTGTGTATCGGGGGCGAGGTTGTGCACTTGATCCAGAATCTTCTTCTCACAGCGCCTCTTGTCACGAATGACATCGAAACCATTAACAACCATAAACATGTAGGCCTTCTCAGCAGCAGCAGTGGTGATGAATTCCTGAGCAGTCATAGTGAAGTGGTTGGCGGCGGAGACGACGAATACGACGACATCGATCTCTTCTTGTCGAGCAAAGACGGCTGTAGTCTTGGTGGTATCCGAGTTCAAGCCCGGGGCATCGATGAGGGCAATGTCGACAACCCCATTGTTCAGTAGTGACTCGTCAATGGACCGGACATCCTTGACGTAGACCTTACATTGAAGGTATCTCTCATTATCCAGAACTAACTCCTCCAGATCCGCAAGAGCATATGTGTCGTAGGTAGTCTCGTCGTTCCGGTTGTAAGTGACGTCATGGTGAACAGCATGGACCTCTTCGATGTTAGCATTCTCACGGGCATCCAATACCTCACAGAAGATAGAGGTGCAGGGCTGCTGATCCTCGGGCAAAATCTTCCTCCGCAGAAGGGCATTGCAAAAAGTGGACTTTCCTGCATTCAAATCACCAGTGATAAGAACCTTGGAACTGGTATCCTCAATACGATCACGCAGGGCATAGAGGTGCTTAATACTAGAGCTGATCTTGCCGTCTAACAGAGCGGCAATCGAGTTCTTTTCGAGAGAGTGGACTAGCTCGGTTTGGTGCAAGGAGTTCAATTTTAGATCCAGTTTCAACACAGAGAACTCTTGCGCGATTTGAGGGGTCATTAGACGAGGCGCATCCCCACCGTTAACACTGCGATTGTCGTCTCCTCTGTCTTCGAGGGAAGTAGCAGCTCGGCGCAGCCGGCCATGTGGTGATGGGCTGTTGGGCCGGATGTCATTGGCATCCGAGAATGTGCGGCGCAGCAGAGAAGGATCTTCACGAAGTTGCATGGGATAGGTAGCGGGCCACGTCGAGTTGGTCTCCTGGAGGCCACGCAGAAGTTCCACCACACCATTGATTGCCCGGCCCAGAGCTACTCTGTGTCTGTTGTACCAAATCTGGTGGATAGCACCGGCCTGAGAGTTATGACTGCCCTGAAGGCTTGTGGCACCAGCACCGGGTGTCATGTCCCATGATTCACCAGAGGCTATACTGCCGCCGTAGCCAGAGTCTTGTTCAAGCATTTGTTGGAGACGATGGGTGTGTTCGGAACCGGGACCGTTACCGACGGTCATGTAGCCAACGCCGAGGGTGGCGGAAGATTCTTCGGAGAGATCGGAACGAGCAACGGCTTTGCCTTTGCCTTTGCCTTTAGAGCGGGAGGTGGAAGGGTCTTCGTCGCTCATGGTGAATATGTCGTAGGTACCAGATTATATACGGGAAGTTGTGTTGTAGGCTGGGGTATACTCGGTAGCGAGTGGCGTGAGTAACGAAGCCGGGCTGGGTCACTTGCGATCTGTTGGCAGATTATGATTCACCTTCACCTGCAGTATATCGATGTTGTTCGTTGGATATAATGTGCTCTTGAACTACAAGGAGTTGTACTTTTGGGATTGTAATTGTCAGTAGCCAGTATCCGAAGTCAGAGACAGTGGATGACGGGCACGAATGGGTTGTCGGGTTGTAAAAAAATGGCGGGGATGAGTGGAAGAAAGCGGTAGACAATTGCAGGGCTGAAGGAGATGACAAGGTCGCTCTGCAGGTTGCCTGTTCTTTTTATGCTGGGATTGGCGGAGGGAGCCGTATATCTAGACAGTCACCAGTTCAAAGTGACGTTGACCGAAGTACATGAATCACCAGACTTGAGGTAAGGAATCAGGGCGATAGTATCCAAACAGTTCGGCTTGAATACTAGCTCACAGTGATCGGATCGGTTGGGCGGGGAACGATGGATCTTCACTGTTCATGCAGACACCATACATGCATAAACAGAGTAGATATAGAGTATCAAGCCTTGTCTACTATGTACCGAAGAAAAAAAATCACACTGACTGTGCGTGTGAAGCTTGGCAATGAGAACTTCTTTCACTGAAGAAAAAAATCACTGCAAAATCGACAAGACTCTTGCTTGCTCCGCGCTGATTGGCTGCCTGAAGCTCCTTCCATTTTTTTTCCTTGATGCTGGCGGCCCAACTCGACTTTGGAGATTTTCCAGAAGGGTCACTCTGCAGGAGGAGGATGAATTGTACCTGTAGAACGCTTTCAATAAGATGTCTTTCAGGCACTTACATAGCAGGTTTACACGTAGTTTTTCCGGCATCATTCACTGGGTCTGGCGGGAGAGGATCTTATCTTATCAGTAATTAGTTGGCTACGACAGTCCGTCGTCTTACTGTTTAGTGCTCAATATCAAGGCCGCCAACCGAATTCCATCTAGCGACCGTTTGCGACAACCAAAATTATCATCAATCTCAATCTTTTTGCAACGTTTATAACATCATCTTTTGACCCATCCCAATACTTTCACCATATACTCTTTTAATTTTTGTAATTTGCCAGACCATTATGAATGTATGCTCTCCGTCACACCCCCGTATTATCCCGGATCTTCGCTAACACCACCGTTCTACCCAGGTCCTCGAATACATGTTCGGCAAGCGCATGACGCCGGCAGAGCGTCTGCGCAAAAACCAGCGCGCCATCGACAAGGCCATTCGTGAACTTGACCAAGTGCGTAACAAGCTTGAGCGCCAAGAGAAGACACTGATCGGACAGATCAAAGTGAGTGCGAAGCAGGGTCAGATGGGAGCTTGCAAGATCCAGGCTAAGGATCTTGTGCGGACGAGAAAGTAAGTATCCTACCTGCAGCTTTCCTATATCATATGAAATTCATCGACCTCTGGCAAACATAAAGCTGATCATTTTCTTCTTCCTATCAGGTACATCGAAAAGTTCTACAATATGCGTAGTCAACTCCAAAAGATCTCTCTCCGTCTTCAGACCCACCGCACCAACGAACAAATGATGACCGCCATGAAAGGCGCCACTCAAGCCCTTGGCTCCATGAACAAGAGCATGAACCTCCCTCAACTCCAGAAGATCGCCATGGAATTCGAACGCGAAAATGACATGATGGATCAACGTCAAGATTTCATGGATGAGGCCCTCGATGACGCTATCGATGTTGATAATGAGGAAGAAAGCGAAGAAGTCGTGGATCAGGTACTCGCTGAGATTGGTGTTGATATGTCGAACTTACTTGGTGAGACTCCCAACGGTGCCATGCAAAGCTCAGCGGTCAACGAAGGTAGAGTCGCTCAAGCCGTTGGGGCAGCTGGTGGTTACAGTGGGTTTGGTGAGGATGATGATTTGCAGTCACGGTTGGATAGCCTGCGGAAGTAAAGTGGTATGTCATGACATCTGGTTGAGATATGGGAGAGGTTATCTTTCTTTGGGATATGTTTAGTCTTTGGCATGGAGTTTGGGTTTACGGTTTCTTTTTGTCGATGTTTTTAACTATTCCTACTTACGCTTGGGTATTCACAAAATATAAATGAGTTTTGGATCATCCGCTGTTTCAATTTAAGATAAGGCCATGTTATCAGTCAACTGTAGAAGGTTTTGCCTGCCGTCGAAAACTGTCTGTACCTAGATGGGCACTATTTTTGATATTACCTATAACGGGAAATGGCCTAATAGTCTAGTTGGTTAGGACGTCGGATTCTGATTCCGTAAGCCCAGGTTCGATTCCTGGTTGGGCCTTGATTTCTTTTACTTTTCGTCCACCGTTGCACCTGTACGCCCTAACGCCGTGATGTGGCGGCATTGCATGTATGGATCCATCCAATCTTGATCCTTAACTCTGTTCACTACATGTACTACCAACTCAGTTGCCAGTTATGCCAAGAGATGACTTAAATAGGATTTGAATGGTACATGATACATATTGGATGCCCACCACCTTGATTCAGCACCTTTTTGACACTCTGAGAGTAGATGCAGGCGATGAGACAGACAAGGGATTGCCGGCCTAAGACCAAGACGGTAACTGGCTCAGTCAAGTGTGCGGATCGTCGCCGTGGGTCTGCTCTAGGAAACTATATGAGACAATAATGAGGTGTCAAGTTCGGTAACTTCTAGGCCAGAACCCCACATTGGCTTGCTCCAAATAAGGAGAGAAAAATCCTGGTGGGTTGTATTATACTATGGGCATGATTATAAATGGAAGGAGCCAAGACAACCAAGCAAGATCCTGCCTATGGTGATCATGAAAGCAAACTTTTGAACATATGGAGCATTGGTTTCTTTTGATGACTCGCAATGCCTGGGAAATCTGACAACAATGAAATTCCCAAATTGCAGAGTTCTAGAAACCCCAATACTGAGAATGTTATGATTGTATTTATAGCCTTCCGTGATTGCCGGCTCCTAAGATTCATTTGAATTATTGTTGCCACTTCCTAATTCGTTATTTCTGCATGTAGCAAAGGACCAAAAAATCTTGGTTCATGGCTCAATCTATATACACAATCTTCACTTGGATCTCACATGATCAGTTGGCAACTGCAATAATCATCATCCAATATCAAGCTTCAAAGTCATTCTCGCACTACTTATTTCATTGATCCGCAAATTCACGAGCTTTTTGCATCGCTACTTGATGACGTCTTAGGGTTTGCTCTGATCGACAAGGACGTTGATCATCGGGGTAAAAATTGCCACTAGATTGCTTCTGATTTTTGAATGGTAAAGTAAACAATCGCGAACACAAACCACGCTTTGTTATCTCAAATCATACAGAAACTTCTATTTCACAGGATCTATTGCCATTTATTACAGTCCTCTGTATTTCTGCTTCTCTGTGAGCTCGATCTTCATATTTGCATCCAGTTGCATACGCCCGGCATCCATTCCTAGGCTGTGATCATCTTCCGCGAGCCTGTGTTCGGATAACATCTTCACCTCCACAAATATCCGGTCTCATCTGCTTGTCGTTTCTTGATACCCGGTGGTAGTTCTGGGCTGCATTCAAGCGTACATAACAAGCATCCTATACTCTGCAGAGCGTGAAGCATTCACCGATATTTTGAATCGTCGACCAGCCAATCAATATATACCCACCTAACATACTGACTGTCAAGCTTGAGATTATAGTTTGCGAGTCTCTTCCCACGCCTAAATTCTAGAATATCAGGATGACCCAAAGGTGATTCATTTATATCCAGAGTCTTGGTGTAGTCTCAAACATTTTCTTTATTCGTCGAATCATCCAATATCCGAACTTTATTTATCTGTCGAGCCCCATTCAGCAACTATTCCTTGTCCGAGTTTGCTAGCTCTCCAGCTTTTGACCTCGTTTTGCCCCAGCACTAAGGTTGGTGACGTCTTTTTGGTCTATTAGGCCAGGAAGCTATAGAAACTAGTAGTGATTAACAACAGAGTCTCTGTGCCCATTCTAATGATTGTATCTGGCTAAACCTTGGAAATACACTCGTTGGAATCCATCCATTGTCTCAGGATAAAAATTGATATACTCAGGAATCACAGTCACAGCCAAGATCACCAATCGCTTCCCTTTTACTCTTTACTTTTGTCACCGCTTTCAGTGTCTAATCCAAGCTCCAGCCCACTTTCGCGCTCTAATCGTCAGTTCCTTCTGCTCAGCGCTTCGTTTTACGTTTCAGTGCTGAAAGCCAGTTGTAACTCAGACCTCTGTAGAGACCCGCTATCTCTATATACCTTGTCACATTGACTTGATCAAGTACACCAGAGCCCCTCCATATCTGCCTAGAGTTTCGTCATCAACCGCCCACGTTTCCCCTCCATAACTTCTCATTTCGCCACTATTACCGGGCCCGTTGACGGGTTTATTTTACTTTTAAACAGCAAAGCTGGCAGGCAACAAGCGTCGCAGTCTCTCCTCTCAAGGAGCTAGTCTGCTAAATCGTGTATTTAGAGGATCCCCAAACTCTCGTGCGCCTGAATCAACCACTTCCGAAGATAGTGAACATCGCAAGAACGCTGATTCTGCCACTAAGACAGCACCCTCGTCCACGCCTATCTCCACATTCACCACCTCAATCATTTCCAAATCGAATCCCAAGATTATCGCCGCCGAAAATACTACCTCCACTGCCGCCACCACCAACAACACTGCCAAAACAACCACCACCACCACTACTACTATTAATTCTTTGCCCATAAATGGCAAGAGGAACAAGGACAAGGTAATCAGACAAGAACGTCGCCTTCTAGTCCCGGTTTCTGCGTCTGCGAACTTTGAGAATATCTCCCCCTCTCACAGTCTGAAATCTCCAAAAGACAACAGCCTTGCGGCACCGGTCTTTGCCGCTAAATATCTCTCACACTCAGCCGAGCCGACCTTTTCGCCGGTTACATCTCCCGAGAAACGACGTAGTAGCGTGGTCAGCAATTTCTTCCAGTCTGCCCACAACTCGCTGAGCAGTATCGGTTCCCGTTCGAAGTCATCTTCGACCTTTAGCTTTGGTCATAAACGCAACTCCTCTTCCTCGCCATCTGCGACTACTCAATCGTCAGCTACTTCTTCGTCGAAAGCATCAATCTTGAACGCCGAACTCGCTGCCCAAACCCAAGCCCACGCCGAAAGCACCGAAAGAATCGACGAAGCATTTTTGCGCAACATGCATGCCAACAATTCGCAACAGCCTGATGGTATCAACTCGGCAGGGTCATCGAAACCATCTGCCAACTCCACGTTCCGTGTCGGCACGTGGGAGGATCGTAATCGCAAATGCCGCCGTACCATGGAGGACACCCACTCTTACTTGTATAACTTCCTTGACAAAGAAGCCAGTGCCGACAATGCCTCTAAAATGGAAAGTGGGACCACCATCAATACTGACAGCGGCTACTTTGCGGTCTTTGACGGCCATGCCGGCTCTTTTGCTGCTGACTACTGCGGAAAAAATCTTCACAAGTTTTTGGCCGAGATCATTCACTCTAATCCCGGGACTCCAGTTCCTGAGCTTTTGGATCAGGCATTTGTTAAGACAGATCATTCTCTAGAGAAGGCTACACAGAAAGGATCTTCAGGGTGTACAGCCGCTGTTGCCATGGTGCGCTGGGAGGATCGTGTGTCAACTGAAAAGTCTAGTCTGGGCACTCAAAGTCTGCTGCCCATGGCCAAGGGTATATTTAAGAAGAAGGGCTCTTCGGGGCCCGATGGGGACGCTATCAGTCATCACGAGCAGCAACTCAAGGGATCCTTGATCCGCCAGCGTATCTTGTATACTGCCAATGTCGGCGATGCCCGTATCATCTTGTGTCGTGACGGCAGGGCACAGAGACTCTCCTATGACCATAAAGGTAGCGATGAAGTCGAAGCCAGACGAATCAGTCAGTCTGGTGGTCTTATGCTGAACAACCGGGTCAATGGTGTTTTGGCCGTTACGAGAGCTTTAGGTGATCACTACATCAAAGATTTGGTCACTGGTCACCCGTATACTACTGAAACTATTATTAAACCTGGACAAGATGAGTTCATGATTATTGCCTGCGACGGTGTAAGTTAACTCATAAATGCTAATTTTTGTATTATCCCCGTACTAACATCTACCTAGCTTTGGGATGTCTGCTCTGATCAAGAAGCTTGTGATCTTGTCCGCCATGTCAAGGACCCCCAAGAAGCCGCCAAGGCCCTCGTCGAACACGCCTTGAGCCGCTTCAGTACTGATAATCTATCCTGTATGGTGGTCCGTTTCCTTGATCCCGCTACCATCAATGGCAGCTCAAGTAAAAAGTCGGTTAATGGTACACCAAGTGGTTCCGTGACGTTGCCCCCGGTGATGCAAAGTGATGTGGAGTTTAAACCTACCGCATTGGATGGTGCTGTTCCAGAAGAGGGTGAAGCGAAAGAATCGGAAAGTAGGGACGTTAAAGGGGTAGAAGAGAAGATGAGAGAGGAGAAGAATAAGGATGACGAGAAGAAATAAATAAGCTTGGTTACCTTTTTTGTATGATTGTTAATATTATCGTTAGTTTTCGATATTTAATACATGGCGTTTGTCCTTTTAATGTTATCCAGTGGGTTATTTTAACCCTAAAATTGTTACATCTACTTTTAGAAGAGGGTGGTTAGAATTTCATAGAAATATAGGGTAAATTAACTAAGGCAACATCAATGCTTAAATTTGGATTTGTTTTATATTGGAACTATACCAGAATTCCATTATTGACTTTATGAAACAATGCGTTCATGAATATCCATTAGAGTTAGAACAACCAGCCCACGAGTCAGTTCAATTCAATTCAAATATTTGTCGTTCATCTCCGTTTGTTCCCCAAGCTGGCCTCCCACGTCAAAGCTTCGTCTCAACCACGTCCGTTGTCGTTGGTATTTTAGGCTAAATAAACACTACATGCCATGGCTGGTTGAGAAATTAGATATTTAACTACATTTGTGCTTAATTCTTTCCAGTGTGTAAATACACATTTTCTTGATGAAATACGAATAGCAAATGTCGACAAGAAGCTAATAGACAGTAAATAGAGACAGATAGGGAGGAATGGTTTTTCAATAGAGCGAGTGAGCTGGACATGGGGAGGAGATGCATGCCCTTTGAGTCATTTCGGCTGGGTGATTTTTTGGATGGGAGGGGGGAATCAATAATTTTGGACGGTTAGCGGTGGAAGAGGTGATGATGTAACGAGATAGGAGATGTGATGCAGGTACATTTTATTTAACGTTGGTTTCGGTATGGGGGGTTTGTGATGTTTTCTTTTTCTTGAGATCATCAAGACCATGATATCTCAGCATCTGATGGGACAGAGGAAAATGCTCGATGCTACAGAGGTAACCTTCACATGCGCAATTTGGTGTTTTGAATCCAATATTAAGAATTTGTTTTGACGTCCGCTGAATGGCTTTGATATCACCCAGGGTCCGTTGCATTGTCTGCATACACTATATATTCTAGCCAATCAACGTCATTCACGCGTCTCCTTTCCTTTACGCAGGTCCAACTGCCAATCTTGATCATATCGGTCTATGTGTAATTGCCTTTTGATGAGGAACCTCACGGCATCCAGTTTGCCAGATTGTTCTGGGAATCTAGAAGTTGCTTTATATATATCCACTTGGGTCTTTTGGCCGCAGTTATGAGCCATAGAATAGACGTTACTTTGGAAGGCACAGAATTCGAATAGCAGGAGATCTTCACGGTGTAATCTCTGCAATATATGCGTTCCTGCCATTTGTAGAGTAGAGAGAGGTTGGAACAAATGTGTAAAAAAAAAACTTGTGTGTCATGCATGAAGTAGATATGTTCTTTTTTTCTTCTTTTTAATTTCTGAATCCCTTCGAATTAAGCCATCCTGCTTCCGCCGTAACCTCCTGGTTTCATCGCTCCGCAAGCTACCGATCAAACCACTTGCGACACCTCCGGTCTCGACGTTCCCACTATCTCGACCAGATAGACATTGGAATTACAAATTGTAGAGCCCAAACTTAAGTTCATACTGCTGCTGTAGCTTGGAGTTTACACTGCGGCTTTGTCATCACGACACTAATACATACCAGCAATACTTTCGATGTTCCCTCTTCAAGCTAGATCTTCCACAGAAACGCTCTTTGGCCAATTGAAGGCTTTCGACAGCCGATGAGTCCTTGCTGCTGGGATTTTGTTTTTATGGGGGGGGGGGGGGGTGAAGAGACGATGGCTTGTGCTTTGTGTTGACATCTGAGCTTCTTTTGTTGCAAGCCAGTGGATTTGTTTCAAGCTATTAATTTTCAGAAACCAAGTGTTGCGGCGAAAAGGCCTTGACGTCGAAGTGTTGATTTTCGTGGAATATTCACCGGAAGCACGAAGCAAAGTGAAGTCAGTGTGTGCAAAAGAGAAAGAGGTTGATATCGTCATTCATTTTTTTCCGCTATTCCGTTCATTTTTTTTTTTGTTTTTCTCTTGTTCTGTATAGTTATTTATTTCCTTGTCCAATTTACTGCTACACCAAAGATATCCCCCCACGACGTTCCTTAATTCACTGTCGCCAGCTAGCGCGTTAAGATCCCCCTCCCGCGACCCCTTTTTTACGACGACGTTCGACTCCGATCCATTGTATCCGCTCCGCCGGACTCGCTGCCGATAGACGATAGAAACATAATCTAATTCCTTGCGCCCGCCGCGCTGACGACACTCCGCGCAATTCGGCCCGCTGCTGTTTCGAGACCGCATTCTCTTTTTCTTCGAGATACCTACCAGTTTATACCAATACCTACACACAAATCTATACATAGTAAATATTGACCCGTCATGGCGCTGAATGGCCTGGATGATCTGGTCGTTCAGGCGGCTTTTGAAGGGGCGTTGAATGAGGCGGCCGGCTGGTATGTACAAATTTTCATAGTTCCGTGGACAGCAGTGTGGGATGGCATGTATTTATAGCCTGGGTAGCAGAATACAGAGTATAGACATGTGGGGGGAGGGGGGGGGGGGGTTACTTTATACTCGGGGATACAAAACTAACGGATGGTAATTCCATAGGTTCCTGCTCAAGTACTCGTCGCGTGATGAAGTTGTGTTGCATGATTCAGGTACGGCCGGGCATACCGAGCTCAGGAAGAGCATTGAGAGTTATGAAGATGCCTCCATATTGTATGGGTTTCTCAAATACAGGGACAACAAGATTCTGTTGAAGTACCAGCCCGAGGACTGCTCCCGTTTGGTGCAAGGTACGTTTTATACTCACAGCATACACTGAAACTGCAGTGGGAATTTTTACAAACTGTAGTCTCCGTCTGGCTCCGGATGATCCAGAATTAACATCATGTCTATAGCTCGCGCAATGGTTCACTTCAACATGATTTGTGACCGGTTCCCTTACGACCATATCTATGACATCATCACCGTTGAACAACTCAAGGAACAAAAGCTAGCCGGTCTTTGCGACATCGACCTAGATGACATCACTCCGCCGCTATCTCCGCGCTGCCACCGTTTAGACGAGATCACCGAAGAAGGTGAAGATACAGAAGAATCTTCTGCCACTCACCGTAAATCAACACACGATTCCCACCCCTCGACTGCGACTATGGAACCACCAGTGACACTTAACTCCGACTTGGCCAAGTCACTGGAAGCCGCAAAAATTTCCACTGCCAACGCACTGTCAAAGTTCACTGGTACGGACGAGAGACCCGAGTCTTCAGTTGAGTCAGTGGACTTTGCTAGTCGCCCTAGCTCTCAATCTACCCGTACTTTCGACACATCTTACCCCAGCTACAAGTCCAAGGTCATGCTGAACGCCCGCCCTGCGGAAGCTCCTGGTCGTCCTGGTAGCTCCAACAACGCTACCTCCCGTCCTATTTCTTCACTTCCAGCTGGGTTCAAAGCCTCCAAGGCTAAGAAGGAGAAGAGACACAAGGACCGCGGCGATGATGAGAGTATCAACGAAGTCCCCAAGATTGCTGTCGAGGGCTCTTCGTTGGCTCCTGGGGAATATAAAACCAGACCTCACACTAGCTCCGGTAGCTCTGCAATTGGAATTCCGAGCAGCATGATTCCGCCGCCTCCTAGTCCGACAGCTAGTCTGCCGCCAGCAAAAGAGAGAATTACCCCAGAGAAAGCTAGGTTAATGAAGGCCATGAAGTTGAGAGAAAAAAAGAAGAATCAAGCAGTCAATATGGCTGTAAAATTTGCAGAGGCGAAGGCGGAAGCTGATGCTGACGGCGACGGTGACGTCGAGGTGGAAGCTGAAGCTGAGGAAGATGTTGCTACTAGTACTGAGGTGCTCGGACAAGAAGAAAGTAGACCAACTATCAACCATACTGATTCTGGCAGTGTGGTGGAGAATGGTGATGATACTTTGGAGGTGCATTCACCAAGTCCATCGACCGTAGAAGTTTCTGAGCCGGTATCCACAAAAGCATCATCAATATCTGATGATACTGAGGGTACTGTTCAGGAAGGCGTTACTACTAAGAAGGGTTTGCTCGAAGCAGCTGTCATTCAGCCCACACCCAGTGTTTCTGCTCCAGCTGAGACCAAGGTCGAAGAGAAGCTCGCAGAGAAGCACAAGGAAGAATTCAAGGTCGCAGTTGCCAAGACTTCCGAGGAGAAGATTCCTGAGGTTGATGGGCCCACTCCTGTAATTATTGAGGAGCATGTGGTTGTCAAGTCAGCTCCTACTCCTGTAGTCGAAACCCCGCCAGTAATTAAAGCCCCCGTCTCTACCCCAGCTCCCGAGGTTCCTCCCGTGGTCCTAGAGTCTGTGGTTTCCGCCCCGGTTCCTGTCATTCAGGAGACTCTTCCCGAGACCTTGGCTCCATCCGATGTCGCACCCCTGGGCGAAACCCCAGTTGCTGCCCCTGTTGTTCCTGAGGAGACAAAGGAGATCGCGGCCAAGGAGGTGCCAGCTGCTGTTGAGGCCCCTGCAAAGGAAGCTGAGGCGCAGGTTCAAGAAGTCGAGGTTCCCACCACTGTCCTGATTCCTGATTCTGCTGCTGTGTCGCCGACGACCATTGCTCCGATGGCGCAACCTGTCACTGATATTAAGGTTGAGGACGTGGAGAAGAAGATTGTTGAGAAGAAGGAGGTTCCTGTCACCGAGACTCTGGCGCCTGCTGCTGGCGCCACACCCGAGGTGACCGCCAAAACGGAGGAGACCCCTGCGGAGCCTGAAAAGCCCGCGGCGGACTCTTCCAGCATGCCTCCTCCCTCGCATCCTGAACCCAAGGCCGAAGAAGACGGTTCTCGGTCTCCGCGTCGCCGCCCCGCAGAGCCCATCCGTGTTGGTCTAACAGAAAATACCGCTCAGGAGAAGACTGAAGCTGAGGCTGAGGCTGCTGCCGGTATCCAGTCGAAGTGTGCCAGTGTGAATATGGAGCATACTCCTGTGACTCCTTTGTTCCCGGCGCCTTATTTGCGTTCTTCCAGTCCCTCTCGCCCTTGCTCATCATCATCCACACGTACCTTTTCTCAACCTACTGTTCGTTCATCAATTGTTGGGCTGCCTTCAGATGTTACCGCCAGTTCCGCGCGCTCTGTTTCTAGTGGAGCTGGTGCTGCCTACTTGCATAAGATTACTCAACAGCCTTCCAGCAACTTGGCGCCTAAGAATGGTGGAAAGATTGGTTCGAGAATCTCGCAGCGTATCAAGGCTTTGGAGCAGCTGTCCTCTACTACCAGCAATTCTGTTCCTCCGCCCCAACGTCCCACATCTAGCACTTTCTACTCGGTACGCAAGTCCACCGTAGGCGGTGACCTGTCACGATCGCCCAGCGCCGCCGAGCGCGGTAACGCTCTGGGCCGTAGTGATTCCCGCCGTTCCTGCAACTCGGTCGTTGTCGGTAGCACCAACCGTGACCGATCCTCATCAGTAGCTAGCCGCATGTCCCGGTTTGAAATGGACAGACCCGATTCGGTACATGTTACCACGCGCATTGTAAGCGATTCCCAAGAAGATTTCCCTGAAGCATCCGTACATGTGCATACTGGCGATGAATCACTGGCCATTGCTGTAGAAGAAGACTCCCGGGCTGACCCGTCGCCCCCCGAACAGAATGCCACTGATGCCCCCCGGCACACAGTCACGTTGCAACATCACCGGATGTCAACACTGAACCCTGATTCCAGCCGGGCATCCAGCCCCGCTCGCACCAGCTTCCACGAACGTCGCATCTCGCGCGATCTTGCTCGCCGCACTGAAGAAGATGCTGAGGTTAGTCTGCCCCTAACCTCCCAGAAGACCATCCCTGAAAAGCCCATAGCCATTGTGGTTGAGAAGACAAATGTTGCCGGCGAAGCACTCCTGACGACGCCCAAGACTCGACGCCCCAGAAGACGTTCGTCGCTCACAGTTGTCAAGGACTTCATCAGGGATCGTCGCCGCTCGGTGACATCGTCTAACAATGCTTCGCAGTCCCCGCGTCAGCCCTCCACATACAACCTCAACTCTGTCACTGGTACGCCCAGCAGCTCCGGCTCTGGTGTTAGCTACATGCGGAGATTATCGATTGGCAGCCGCCGGTCCTCCATTTCTAAGGAGAAGGACGAGGCGAAGAGCCATACGGAGTCTGGGGATGAGGAGAAAAAGATGGGCAAGGCAGGCCGTTTCATGCAGAGACTGAGTTCTGGCTTCTCAGCGAGGCCGGGTGCTAAGAGCCCGATTGCTGTGGCGCCAACGGTGCAGGAGGAGACAATTGCTGCCATGGGCACTGCTGCTGTCAAGGCTAGACCTAAGTTGAGGCCGACGGGCGAGCCTGAGGTGACGGTCATGGGGGATGTTAATGTGCAGTTTCCGGACAACCTTTTGTGGAAGCGTCGGACCATGGGGTTGGACAACCTCGGTTTCCTCATTCTTACGCCAGTGGCTGCTGCCGGTGGACGTGGTGATAAGCTTGGTGGTGCGGGGTTGAAGAGATTCCACCTTTCGGACTTCCGGAAGCCGTATGTTCCTGATGTTGATATGCAGGAGCTGCCGAATAGTATCTGCCTTGACTTTGTCGAGGGGAGCTCTCTGCAGATTGCCTGCGGCGACCGTTCCGGGCAAGTTACCGTATTGTCGGCTCTGGATTCCGTGTGGGCGGTGCATGGTGACAACTAAAGGAGGGGGGGCGAACTACGGAAGGGGAGGATGGGCCCGGGATGGAATTGGAGAAGACCCTACACATCATACACGGCGTATGCATTTTCCTTGCGTTGCTTGATTTTAATTGTTGTGATTTGCTTTTTTTTTTTGTTTTAGTGCGATTTATACCTTTTTTTTCTTTTTCTTTTGTTGACTTTGAAACTTGATTGGGTAAATAAGAGTTTCATATGTGTGGATTTATTAATAAATACCGTCAAATCATCAGTCCACCTCCAACCCTATAAAACATGTCATAAGACGTCACGAGATACAAAAACCTTCCTTCTATGAGGTCATAGCCGCCGACGCGGGGGATCGTCAACAAGCTAATAAAAAGCCATGTGTCGGGGTCCGGCTAAACCCTTTCCAAGTCAGACAATGACGTCAGCGGTGCCACCAGGGTTCAAGCCATCGCTTTCAACGCCAAATGCAATCACGAGATTCCGGCGATCACAAATGGGCCTAGATTATTCGGTGCATAGGCTAGTGGGAAGAATGGGTGGGGTGTAATCAGTTATTTCTAGTGGAGGGGAGACCCTATGGATGATTATGATTTGTGATGGAATCGAGGAATTAGGGGGAGAATGTTGTTATTCATGAGCTTTTTTTTGGGTACATATGACAGTAATTGCTCGTATTTAGTAAGTCGCAGTGGGTTAGCGGTCGGTGGTTACTTATATGTTCCTTTCTTTGTTCTTTGTCTTCCTGTATTAGATAATATAAACCAACAATTAATAGTTTCCCCCACACCTCCACTTATACTAATCAATCAATTATGTCATTTTCCCATTATAAGCATCAAGACAAAAAAACAAGACAAAAAAAGACATTCGTTCTCCCATCTTCAACCCCGCCATCAATGTCGTCATAGTCTTCTCTATTGCCCCCCTCCGTGGCAACCCGTCCCACCCAATCAATTACAGGATTCTCCCTTCCACAGAAAATAATGGTCGATCGGGAAAAAAATAGGAAGGACGTGACGATGGCGTCGGGTGGTGGTGGTGGTTGACTGCATTACTGCATTCCAACATTCCAACGGGTGATTGCTTATTTGGGGGATGAAGGGAAGGAAAGGGAAAGAGACCGTGGGGTTATTGTTTTGCTTCTTTTGGCCTGGTTAGAGGATTCATTCATTTATTTTATTGGGAAGCAATTACCTATTTGGATTATTGATTTTTTTTATGCTGGAGGGATGGTGTACATATATGGAGAAGAGGAGCATGGGACTTGGCTGGGGAAAGGGGAAATGGAGTTTCTTGATGTTGTTTTATGTTGGAGAGTTTACAACGACTTGTTTTGTTTTGTTCTGTTCTGTTCTTTTGATTGTCAAAAAAGAAGAACAAGAAAGAAAAAAGCTATCTTTTCTTAGAGCTGTGAATCAGAGTTGTCCTGTTCGGATATTTGTTTTTGTTATTCCGAGTAAAAAAAAAAATCGACTCATCAGATATATTCTATAGTCATAATATGTCGACGCCGGCGTTGGTTGATTTCCCTTGGCAGATTTTGCCCAAGGTTGAGGTAAGCAATAAAGTTTCCCATGCCATGGCATGCTACGATATGCGTCGCCCGTTGTCCGCCCCGGCACCACGTTCCTCCCCACACTTAGACCCCGACTAATGGATCACACCGTAGCTCCATGCCCACCTTACCGGGTCCATCTCACGGAGATGTCTGCATGGGATCTGGCAGTCAAAGAAACGTGCGGGCCTAACAACACTAATCGACCCCCTCGAAGCAATGCCTGAGAGCAAGACTGACTACAATCTGGACACCTTCTTCCCGCTATTCACGTCGTACATCTACGGCCTCCTCGACGACTTAGTATCCGTCCGCATCAGTACCATTGGGGTTCTGCAAGAGTTCCAGGCTGATGGTGTGGCGTATCTTGAGCTCCGGACGACACCAAGACAAAGTCGCAATTTTAGCAGGAAGGAGTACATTGCCTGCATCGTCAGGGTTATCCAGCAATGGAACGATGGACAAATCACAGAATACGGAGATAAAACTGCCGGTATGCGCGTACGGCTTATCCTCTCCATGGACCGCCGGGACACAGCTGAGGAGGCCGCCGAAACTATTGATTTAGCCATTGAGAATAAAGGGGTAGTCGTCGGCGTAGACCTATGCGGAACTCCGACAGTGCGGAGGGGCAAGGAAATTGCCTTCTTTACGCCGTATATGGAGAGGGCACGGGAGGCCGGATTGGGCATCGTGGTGCATTTTGCTGAGGTTAAACATGATACGGTATGTACGGCGGAGTCCTCAATCAAGAAGGAGATCGCGCAAGACGGGAAGCCTAAGGTGCAGCCGATTCTGCCGGGGGGCAGAGTGACGGCGGAGGAGCAGAAGAGGGAACGGGAGGCAAGAGAGCTCCGGAAGCACCAAAGGCGGTGTTCGATGCGCAAGGGAGAGTTAGAGAGGATGACGATTGCATATGAGAGAGAGACAAATTTGGAGAGAAAAGAGTTGTTAGAGAAGCGGATTCATCAGTTGTGTGTTGATGATTACCGGGCAATGACGGGGAGAGACCCGGATTTGAAACCGGGCGAATACATGAAAGAGTTCCGGGTTGTGTTGGACAAGTCTGAAGGGTTAGACAAGGAAACACCAGAAGAAAAGAAGGCTAGACACAACTCTGAAGACGAAGAGCATATGATTATGCTCTCCTGGAAGCCAAAGAGACTGGGCCATGTGGTCTATGTATCTCCGCGTATTGTTGCCGAAATCAGCGACCGCAAGGATGAATTAGTTCTGGAGATGTGTATCACCTGCAACATCAAGGCCAGCATGACACGCAGCCCAGTACCGTCGCAGCACCACTTACTGTCGTGGTGGCTTGACGGGGTCAACTTGACTCTTGGGACTGATGACTGGGGAATCTTTGGGAGTCCCTTGTCGCACGAATATGAGTTGGTGGCCAAGACGTTCCTCTTCAGCCCGCAGGAGGTCGTTGAGCTGACGCGTATGGCTCTCTATGGCATTTTGGGACCGGAGGAGGACAAAGAGTGGCTTAGTCGGTATTTGTGGACAGATAGGCACGTAGAGAAGGGGGTTGACGGGCAATTGAAGGGGGCGTCCAGACTGGAGGTAAGGGCAAACGTAAAGCATCCAATGGCTGTTGCCAGATTGGAGGTGCCGAAGAAGAAGTTGGCTGAGATTGATGCCGAGGTTGAGAGGGAACGGAGGGAAAGGGAGGAGAAGGAGCGTATTGAGAAAGAAAAGGCTGAGTCTGAAAGGGCAGCTAAGATAAGTTCCGGGTCCGGGACTGGAGTGGGGTTTGGGACGATGCGGCTGTGGAGGTTTTGACCCATATTGGTTCTAATTGTTACATTGCATATATGACATAGGGACGGGCATAATGGTAATTTGTTTTGTATCAACTTGTTTTTGATTAGAGGAGATATGGCGAATACATGACATTGTGAAGGCCATTGGCTCTTTTGTAAAAATACACAGGCGACGAGCCTACAATCATCGTACACAACTCGGGAACCTCAAATCCTCCCAGTGCCCCTCTTCCAGCCATTCCCCCAGAGTACCCTTTTCCAATTCATGGACTGTCTTCCCCCCTCTCCCTCCGTCCACGCCAAAACAACTACGTCCCCTAAACCGCCGGCTTCGCCAACGCCGCCCCCAACTGCTCCTTAGCCCCCCCCTCCAACACATTCTCCTGCTCCGCTCCCTTCAATAACTCATCCCCCTGCTCCCTCATCTTAAACTCCTGCTCCATTGCCAACACCTGCTGCTCTTCCATCCAGCAAAGGGCAAACGGGACCCCGAGGAAGATGACGGTACTACTGAGGGCCCAGAGGCCCTTGGCAGCGTAGGAAGTAGTGGAGGTGAGGGCAGTGTAGGTGGCGTGGAGATGGGTGGTTACTTTGGTGCGGATGGTGGGGGGGATGATGTCGCGGAGGGCATAGAGGCGGTCGGAGAGGGTTTCGGAGGAGGGGTCGTAGTCGGAGTCGGTGGAGATGTCAGAGTCTGGCGGGGGAGGGAGGTCGTGTTAGTTTAGGGGGGGATGGGATTGCAAAGAGAGGAGGGAGAGGTTACGTACCGGTGTCCGAGTAGTCGTCATCATCTTCGGGGCCGACTTGCCCAGAGACAAAGTGCTCGTCTTCAACCTCGACCAGCTGGACCATTTTGTTTATGTGTGTGTATGTGTATTTCCTCTAAACCTTTTTCAGAACCAAATCACAAAAAAGACAATCTCAAAAACCTCCCACAAAAACAAAACAAAATCCGTATCGTGAAAAAAGGAAAACAAAAATGGACGAATAAGCACAAATGTTGGTTGTTGTCAATTTCAAAAACATCTAACCCAACTTCCTAAAGCCAAAGCCAAATCCATTATCGCTTCTGCGCGCAAATCGTAAAAATTAGTGACCCCACTTAATTTTTTTACTAAACAAGGCTTCGCTCCATTAAATGACAATAATGTTTAGGGGTTTTCTCATCACGTGCGTTTATAATTTAGGGTTGACTAGTTTGTGTGATGAAGATATAAACTTCATAAAGTTGGAGTAGCTATGAAATAACATTATGATTTTGTTTTTTGTCAATGCCTTATATTCTGTGTTGCAATTTGAGAATAGAAGGTTTTTGGCGTTGATTTCGGCGGTGCAATGATACTGCTATAGGACGACTTGAAGATATTGATTCTCAAGCCTTCAAAGGCTATAATGAAATGTCATAATCTTGATTTCAAGATATCTATCAAAATATTGGGTAATCCGCTATTTAATATCCATCTGTCTACTAACTCAAATGGCCCCCATGATTTCTTTCCCAGCAAGTCGGTAATGCCTGTGTTGAAGACACTACCTGATCATCATCCTGTATCCCCAATCTCTGGGTTGCTGGGAGAAGATCACACTACTTAATGAAACCTGATATGCATCTAACCGTAGTAATCTTGCCGGTCGATAGACCTGTGAAATGAGACAAGCGGTTAGATAACGGGAACGGGTAGGTAATGTCGAAATTCGGCATGCTCTTAGGGCTGAAGCCATACGTGTTATTTACAATTAACAGCCTCCATTGACACGATATCTACATTCCACAAAATATCACAAGCAAAGTATATGGATAATGAATAGAGATTCAGATAATGCCATAACGGCCATTGTATCAAATGATATAGAATAAATGACATTCCACCAAAGAGGAAATAAAATCCACCCCAATGCGCCATAAACTCCTAACCCTCCAAAAACGCCTTCCGAAAAGAAGCGTCACTATTCAGCAAGTCGACCTACTTGCTAGCAGTATGAATCGAAAATAGAACTGAATGACACGTGAAACATGACAAATGTGAAAGAAAACAGTATAATAGAAACAATGAGATCCGAGTAAGTCCGACCAATGACAATAAAGAAGAAAAAGTAGACAAAACAAAACTCTATGACGTTGGAGAGAGAACTTTTGTGGCATTTTGTCTCGAGCCTTATGCAACAAAAAGGGTTTAACGCTTTACAATGTATATAAGGGTGGCGCAATCACTACAGTCTGCTGAGCATTTATCATTGAACAGCAGATGAAGGAGCCAAGCTTCCGTTGGAAATGATTGGAGCACCATCAAGAACCCAGGGCCCGGCGTGGTTGCGTGGGGTCAGAACCATATCATGAGGATGGCCTGACTGGTCACCAGGCGAGGGAGTGCGAGGACCAGGAATCGGGACCGGCGCTGGGAAATTTTCCCGCTGAATAGAACTCCCATTCATAGTCATATCCGGCTCAGAAGAAGGGCTAACCTGGGCATTGGCAGCCACGGAACTAGAACCTTGAGCAGAATCCGCAGCTAATGCATCGACTGCCGTAGAAGTAGCAGCAACATCAGCAGAGGCTGCGATTTCCTCGGGAGGCGGAGATGGCTGGTCGGCATCCATATCCCAGCCTTCCGGCTCTTCAGGTTCGGCCTCAAGATCAGTAGTAGCGCGGCAGTTCGGGCACATGAAGATCGGATATTGGGGGCTGTCAATCAGCTGTTTGACACATTTGTAATGCCAAGTGTGAGAGCAAGGTGCGACGAAAAGTGTTTGGCAGGGCTGTGAAGGAATCAATACATTAGTAAAGCTCGGATGACTGATGCAACGTGTGGCGCACTTACAGCGATGCGACCCAGGCAGATAGTGCAGTCCTGTGAGTTCGCAGAGGAGGTGTTGGGCTTGGTAAGGTTACGAATACGTTCGTGGGCAGAAGTACTGTAGAACACGCAGATTAATTAGTACATAATTTATTCATTTGATGTTCCTTCAATGTCAATCACTTACTTGAACGGATTCGCAGAGTTTTGCCAGCCACGGTTAACCTCAACCCGCATCTTGACGCACCGGAAGATCATTTCTTCGCCGCCCCGAAAGTCAATACCTAACTGGACAACGTCACCATCCTTAATCCGGTACGGCCTAGATTCCTGACCAGGTTGGCTCAATCTAACGTGGTTCAAGAAAGTCCCTGACGAACTCTTGACATCCTTGAGGAACCACTTGCCATTCTCACACCAGAATTCACAGTGGCGCCTACTGACGACCTTGCTCTTGAAACCGATGGGGGCAGCGCTCGGAACATTGCTAGGAACCGGGCCACCGTTTTCACGTTCGCTGAAGCGACCGACGCGGATGACCTCATTGCCAGTGGGCAGCTTACGCATCACTGTAGGGAAAGGAAGCGATTGTCTGTTGGCGCGAGGATCGAGATAGGACGTCAACCGTATCGAGTATTGCGGAGAAGTGGCAGACTCAGATGGTCTAGTGGTCTGGTCGGATGATTCGGCAGCTGGTTGTTGAGGGGAGTCCATGTTCACAGGTGTTGATTCAGTAGGCTCCGGAGCGGGCGATGGATCAACGAGGGGGTTAGAAAATGCAGATGGTGCTACGGGGGCGGAACTCTCCGTTGATGTCATGTGAAGGCTAGATGCTGCAGGGGAAACGTTGCGAGAAACAATAACAGGGCTTTCAGCATCCGATTCAATTGCTGATTCAACTACGTTGCTGAGAGTAGGGCCTTGCGGAACAGAGCTGGCCTGAGTGAGTCTGGCGCCAGGCACAGAAGTGGCGACAGTTGGAGAAGCGATGGTGGTGTGGATAATGGGGGGCATCGAGCGTTCAGGTGGGGATAAAACTGGGGAGACAGCTGAACGGGATGGGGTGCTCATGGAGCGAGAAATGCGACGAGAATGCGATGCACGAGTAGGAGAGCTCGATGATGATGATGAATCAATAGCGTTGCCGTTTCCGGTATTAGATGTAGTGTTGGAAGCTCCAGGGAACAAATTTGCCACAGTGCTGTGGTCACGATTAGTAAGGTGGTGGGCGTAGTTGCGGAGGAAAGATAAACTGCGGAGGCGAGATCCACGGGACTGCGAAGTGCTGGTTGGCGATGACGGAGTGGAGGTTTCCGCGGGTGAGCCTAAAGGAGGATCGATAACGGGTGAATGGGTGAACATGGCGAAAAAAAGAAGAAGAAAAAAGAAAAATAAGGAGAAAAGATTTTGAAGCAGTCCGAAACGAAGTATATAAGGCAGGCTCACAGAACAAAAAAAAGTAGGAGCTGGCTCAATTGCGTGTCAGATTGCAATCGGTAGTTTCCCTGTTTCCCAGCGTCTTGTGCGAAGGAAGCGCAATTGTTTGTCAAAAGAATCGCCGTGCTGAACACTGGACTTATTTTTCTTATTTCTTGAAGCCGCCAGGTCTGAAAGAGCGTGTGCTGGATATATGCCAAAGGTCCAATATCTTCTTCACAGGCGCGATTCCGTCATTTGGCATAATAATGCTTGCTTGGTAGTGGCAAAAAAAAAAAAATAGCACCAGAGGCCCCAACTTTCGCCACTGAAATAATGCTAAAAAAGACTGTCAAATTCCTATGGAAGATGAAAGATGGTCATAAAGAGGAAGCCACTAATTGAAAGCAGCAATTTCCTTTTGAGACCGGCTTTGTCGTGATATCCAAATCCAATACAAAGAAACCTTGCGGAATTTCTGACGTATTGATGTGAGTGTAAGTTATTTTATAGTCAAAGAAAGCCCTGTATTTTCTGAGAAATATAAGGCTCAGTGCCAACTGGTGGTCCAAGGGTCAGATTGTGAGGCGATCGACAGTCCGCAAGAAACACAAAGCAGCGGCCAAGATGTAAGAAGTGAGCAAAGGGCGGGCGGCGTGTCGGTGGTGATTTTGAGACGCTTGCTCTTCGTTTGTCGGCAAAGACGAGCAGGTGGGGAAGGGATGTTGGTAGAGGAATGGAGCTGATTAGTGGCTTTATTCTTCTTTTGTGACAGTGGGAAGGTTTAATTCTTCTTGGCTATTTCGTGACACTTGCGATCTGTGTCGCTAGCGTTATTATTTAGTTGAAACGGTATGGGGAGAAATGGCTAGAGCGGCTATGTTTGTTGCTTTCTCGTAAGAAGCGTACGTGTATGTGTATATGTATGGTTTATGAAATCGCATATGACGGAGAAAGTACCAAAGACAATGTATTAAACACTGTATCTTGAGTATTTAGAATGAACCACAACAAGATAGAAAGTAAACAGAACCAGATTTTGGAAAAAGAAAATAAAAGAGAGAGAGATCCAAGAGGGAGCCGTGGTGAGTTGTGGTTGGCGGGCCTGTAGTGGGTTTTATGAACATAGCGTAGATGAACAGACCCAGAAGCGAGTTGAGGGTAGATTGGATGAGCACAGCAACAGCAAGTAAATATTGCTAAATATTTTTAGTCGTCGTATTTTAAATATTTATCTAGCAGCAACATCGAACGCAACGCAACGCAACGCAAGGTTGTTGGACAGTGAGTGAATATGGTCTAAGCTTTGTTAGATTTTGATTTCTCTGAGACTAGGGATATATTCATTTGCTCTTTTTGAAGATTAATTTCGATGGACATGATTGTCTTTCTGATGTTTAGTATTTGCGTTTCTGTGACTATTCTGTATTTACATTTGCTTACTTGGTGAGGCCATATATCATGGTCTGTCATCTCTCTAATGGACTTGTAATTTATGGTGATGCTTTGTAGATCTCTGTGTTCAGGAATCGTTGTAAAGGAAGGGATACATCACTTCTAGAAGTTTACTGAGGCATACTTGGTATGTAACTAGCTGGGAACAGGATATCTTGGGCCAAATGCAGAGATGACTTTATCTTGAGTTATCTGTTTAAAAGGGAGGCTGACAGAAATTGGCCAAGAAGGTCCCTGGCCGCGTCGATATAGAGGATGGTAACTACCGTTAAAATCAGCCGCCATTTTTTTTTTTTTTTTTTTTTTCATCCATAATTCTATTCCTGAGAAATCAAGAATCCTCACTACCATCAACTTCCCATCACAAACAAATCAAATAATCCAAAATATATAAAATCGATGCATCATTGCTGCCGTTGAAATTTTCAGCTGGGTCTGTGTGCATGCAGCAAATCAACGTTATAATATGGGATTGGATTAAATACTTTTATTTGAATGGCGCCAGGGCGGGCTGACTTCCATATGCAGCTGTGAGATTATGATCACGACGAGAGTGATGTCATGAGTGGATCAAACATCTAGCTTGTGATTGGAAGGGCCAAAATCTGGAATGGGAGGGCCACGAGGAGGAAAGAGAAGGGCCTGGTGGGTTTACCGAGTGATTTGATGACAGGTGAAGAAGGGGCATGTATGTATGTATATAGCAGCAAAGAAAGCAAGACAGAAAGAAACATAACAGCACACAGAAAGGAACGGGTCAGAGGCAGCTAGATTTTTGTCTTAGTTGGTGGAGCTGTTTATTGAGAGTAACGATGGTTGCTTATGATGGTACTTTGATGCACCATGTTTTATGCTACTAGCTGATGATATTTATCAGGTCATAAAATTATCCCATTGTACTGATATCATATCACACTTACCTTGACGTTTCTTCTTTTTTTCTTTTATTTCATGACACAGTACGTGTTGGTGAGCCTCATACTGATAAAATTTGGTTGACTGCTCGCTTGTCCCGCTTGACAGGCCCGACCATCGGCACCCGGCCTTACGGCCTTTATCCCAAAAGGAAGAAAAACGAGAATCTGCCATTTGCTGCGAGGGATCACTCGAGGGCCCCTCATCAAGATGATGTTGAATAAGGCCTAAGGACGTGTCCATGTGATCATGGGCGATGCGGTGGTAGCGGCAGCACTCTAACTCCTGGTAGATGAACATGCCAAGTTCACGTCTGAAATGGGCAGTTTCTTTCTTCGCTATCACGTAGGTTAGTCCCCAGCTGCCAAGACCAACCAATGCAAGAAACTGTAATCACAAGATGAAAAAAAAAAAAAAAAAAAAACATTACCATATGCAAGTTATCTACTAAACATTACTGAATCTCCATTATGATCCATAATTTCAATCCATTTCTCATTTCCAATGCTAATGCCACAATCTGCACTTCTTCTCATCGTCAACTAACATACAAAAAAAAATAATAGCTTCAGATTCGATCATAGCTAAATATTGATTTGGCAGCACTAGGAATGCCCATCATTCAAGGACCGACGCTAGAAGTAGCGAATTGACTTTATGCGGTCTAAACCCAACCATCAAAGTATTCCGGAAATGCGAATTTTATTCTTTTTCTAAAAAAGAAAAAGTTGACTATGGTGAAGGTGACCAGCCGACCGTTGTCACAGGGTCCAGTAGTGATTGATCAGCCAGCCGGGACAAGCGACCCCTCTTCACATGAACATAAATGGGGAGGAATCCCAACATATTCACGAGACTTGCCTTGTCCCGTCCGCTCTAGTTACGAGGATGGATAGCAAGATTTCATCCTTGAGAATATAGAAAGGGTAAATATGTCTTGTGATCACTCCGCTCCGCTATACACAAATGGCAGTCTTCCGCCTACGTGCGTAAGCATCACATTAAACATTAGTATCAAATTTTCCATGTAAATAAATATTCAAAATTTCCATAGTCAAAAAAAAAATTCACACTTTCAGTAAATAATCAATGAACACCATGCGTAAATTTCTTTTTTTTCTCTTTTCTCTTCTGTGTGCGCTTGTCTCGTCAAAATCTCGGAAAGCTGAGGGCGGAACGTTGCAGTTTGTCGGCAAGGGAGCGGGGGTCTGGACTTGTCAGTGGTGCTAAAAAAACATGAGGGCATGGGAAGGGAAGACATAGGACGATGATGATGCTGACATTGAAAAATTATATGAGAAAGGCCAAATTCATGTGCATTGAGAGTGGGAAATGATGAGCTTATCGAGCTTGAGTGATGTTTACGCCTTAAATATTAGACAGAATCGGATGGAGTTGACATGCCTTGGCAGTGGAATGATGATTGTCGCGATCTGGAACCAAGTGTTTGCTGATCGGAGCAACGCCATCGGTGTGATTTGCGTTGAGATTCTTTGTAGTATAGAGTTTGTATCTGCCTTAAGAATCACTCACACCCAAGTCGTGTGAAACACTTCTCACAACATCTCTCAAGTCAATGTCTGTCTTTATGATATCTCACATTATAATGCCGTACAGAATCCAGTCATCATGCGAATTCAATACGTCGTATATAATGACTACAGGCGTAGCGTAACTATCGTCCATATGCAGATCACTGATAAGACATGTATAAACACACATAATCTACATACAAGGTCCATCAATAAACATACATAGTGGCTGCACTTACCTCTCCATTACTGACTGCATCACCTTACTCGCTCGCCTCCTCGCCCATCTCCGCTCCCAACCCCGACATTCAAGACACCCCATCACAGCACCTCAGCCTGCCAACCCACACGGCATATGCTGATAGGGTGGCATGACTCCCTACTCATGGCAATAACCCGGTTATTAATCACTTCTCGCAACCGCTATTGCCTCTAAAAAAGAATCCCATGGCACTTGACTGCCGGGAACTTCCCCCGTAGGCCTAATTTTTTCTTTTTTTTTTTCTTCGGCTTTGGTTCCACCTGCTGGTTCCAGAAAACGAACAACTCCCTCAGTCTTTGTTTCGGAAAGTCCATTTCCCTTGAACCCTACCACCGCTTTTGTCCCAGTGGCGTCCTGCATTCCGGACTCCCTCCGCTGTCCTCCCCGTCCCGATAGCAGATTCCTTGGTCTCACGGCAGGGCCTTGTCTTTATGGGAGGAGGAAAAGAGGGAATTGCCAAAGGAAGGATATCCCCGGGGGATCTTCACAAGACAACGAGGGTGGATGATGTGGTAGTGCAAACCATAGATATGGTTAGGAGCTGTTAATAAGAGAGAGGGGCATATATATACCACCGAAAAAGTGAAGGTGAGCCGTATAATATATAAACTTTTATAATATACGTATGTATATGTGGTCAAGGGCCACGTGCTAAGAGCATCTCGGAAGTATCGTCAAGTTTTCACCACTTAATCTGCGGAGTACACGTTAGGGTTAACACAATCGTCTTTAATCCCTACCTTACACAACCCCACTGTCAAACCTCTGCAACAATCTACAAGTCTCATCATGCGAGATTCCCTCGCAATGTCACACTCTCCTATGTCTGCCCATCCGTCCACAAAACCCTCTCTGCCAATATTTCAAACCCCAGGGCCTTGCGCGTTACATTGGCTTGGCAGTGGCATGATCTCTTTCCACCGTGGTCATTGATCGGCCCCGGTCGTCGGCCGGGTGTTCATAGTCACTCTCATACCGTCCCCTCATTACAAATTCTCTTTAGACGACAATATAACTCGATGAATTTTGAGTTTTTGGATTTTGCAAATATAAGCAGGAGAATCTATAGTCCTATGCATGCCATTCCGTCTTGTGTTCTTTTCTAGAGAAAAAATAATGGTGATTTTCCCGCTCCCCAAGTTGTACATATCCGTGAGTGTCTGTATGTGGAGATTGATGATGATGAATGTTGGAGATGGCACGTACGCACTCATATGCAAAGCGGGTGAGCACTGACGAGACCCCGGGCAATGCATCTGGGTTACGACGGAGAACCTGTAGGAGTCAAGTGAGTTGTCAAATCTTCTTTTGGGGAGAATTGATGATTGCAGATATCGGCTTATGTGCCTCTCTTCGTAACTAGAGATATGCAAATATCTGAAATTAATGTTTGATTTTTTTTCTTCCGATGGGCCCATGCTGGGCGCATAAACATCGCAACCCCGTGCGGGGAACAGCGGTGGTATTGAGGGATCGAGGGGTTGGCAAACATTAATCAATGGCTGAGAGGGGAAGAAGAGGGGGGAAATGTGGTAGTGTGGTGCCGATGATCACGTTGGTAGAGAAGGTAGTTCACGTGGATGTTTGTGTGATTGGGGGCATGATCAGATCAAATATGAAAACGTGAGTGGCAGTTGGTCATACAAGAAGAATACTTTTCAACTTAGATCACTGTGAAGCGTAAAATGAAGACGTTGACTTGTGTCTCATGACACCATAAATATTAACTGGAATGAATGTGTTGAGTAGAGATTGAGTTTGATGAATGAGCACTTTTGAGTATCCTTTATAATTCTTACTAGTTTGCCTCCCTCTTAACAGGCTATACGTAGTGGTTTACCACTGTTGATAGTCACCTTGGTGTAGTTGGTTATAACGTTCGACTGAAATTGCAAGATTGTCATCGAAAGGTCACTGACTCGACTTCGGTTGGTGAGAGCATTTTGTTTTTGTCAGCGGGCGGGTCTTCTGGTGCCTCACATAGGGTAGGTTTACACTATTGCAGATCAGTAAATCCAGCATGGTTTAGTGACTAGGATATCGCTCCCATTGACAACAATTGGTTGAACCGAGAAGGCCGGGGTTTGATTCCCCGTACCGGAGTCATCCTTTTTTTCAATTGGTGAACGATTGAATGATGTCACTTTTTGTATTCTTTTATTTACGCATGACGTCACATTCTGTAGTACCACAAACACGACATTCTGTAGTTAACGTCTTTTGCAGATCATTCATCGTATATGTGTATATTCATATCTCACATGACTACCTACAAAGTCTATAACAAACCCCATCCCGTCACTCTTTTACAAGCACTGAGAATAATAAGGGTTTTGCACCTTACAAGTAAACCCATCAACACACTCCGTCGGCCCAGTAAAGCCATTCCCCCCACACTGCTGATACTGCGCCGCTTTGGCCCCCATGGTCCCTGTCGCCGTCGAGGCAGCTGAGGACGCCGACGAAGTAGCAACAAGTTCATCGTCACCGTCATCTTCCACGTCGCAGAATTCATCGTCGGTGGTGCTGGATGCTGGGGCAGAGGTGGTTGTGGATGCGGAGTCAGTAGCCTTGACGACGGTGGCGAGGGTGGTTTTGGAGGCGGCAGACTTAGAGGAGGCAGCGGCGGTTGAGGTGGGTGAGGCAGAATCCTTGGTTGCAGAGGTGGAGGCTGACACCGAGGCGGAAGCTGTGACTGTGGCAGACACCTTTACGGTCGTCTCGGTGCCCGTGGATACGGGAGCACCGGTAGCAGCGGCGGCCAGCACAGACGAAATAGAAAAGTAAGCCGGCTTCGGCTCAAAGTTCTTATCGAAAATCAACGCATCGCCGTTGCCCGGAAACGTACTAGGCACCCACGAGTACTTATCCGAGAAATCCCAAATTGTAACACCCACGCACTCCTTAGTATCCAGACACGCGCTGACCACCGCGGCATAGTTGTCACCCTGCGTCTTGAGCCCGCTGTCCGTTGACGGCAGCGATGAGAAGCGGATGTCAAGTTCTGTGTAGGCGACCTCGGTGACGCCGGCGTCGATAAAGGATTTGAGGACCGAAGCGTAGGAAGATTGGGGAGCCACCTGGCCAACGGTCAAGTGGGCCTGGAGGCCGACGCCGTCGATTTTCTGCCCGGCAGCCTTGACGGCCTTGACGATATTGACAGCGGCTGCCTGTTTTTTGCCGGTGGTCTCGATGTTGTAGTCATTATAGTATAACTTTGCGTCCGGGTCTGCGGCCGCGGCGATGCCAAAGGCGGTCGGGATGTACGACTCGCCAATGTTTTCGAGGAAGACATTCTTGCGGAAGGTCCCATCTTCTTCCAGGGCCTCGTTGACGACGTCCCAGGCGTAGCACTTCCCCTTGAAGTGGTTGACCTCATTCTCAATGTGCGTCTTCATCACCGCGCTCAACGTCTCGTTTGTCCATGTGCCACTGGTGACCCAGCTGGGCAGCTGTGAGTACCAGACCAAGGTATGGCAGCGCACGAGCATGTTATTATCCTGAGCAATCTTAACGATGGCGTCGCCGTCGTCAAAAGAGAACTGGCCGGGCTGCTTCTCGGTGAATTGCCATTTCTGCGAGTTGCCGGGAGTCAGGGCGCCCCACATGGAGGGGTTCTGGAGGGCGGAGAAGTAGGTTTGGTCGGTGATTTCGTTGTTGTCGGTGGAGGTGCCGAAGTATTTTTTTCCGGCGGCTTTGGCGAGGTCGTTGAGGCCGGCGAGGGTGGAGTTGGCGGCGAGGGCGGTAGAGGCGAGGAGAAGGAGGGAGGAAGAGGCGGTGGAGTAAGTAAATCAAGAGAAAGAACGTATTGAACCTGTCAAAAACAGAAAGAAAGTATCCCAAAGTAATCAGAAAGAAAGATTATGGTACCAGTCCATTACCCTTCCAAGCTCTCTTTCCCTCATCTGTCATTAATGGAGGCGTCACCACCTTTATATACTTCCATCCAGATCACGCTCTCCTGACTAAGGTCACCCGGCGTCCCCTCCGAAAGGGTCTACCCACCTGATAATCATCCCATTCCACCCCGTTTCGAACCACCCAGCTTGCAAAATGGACCACAATGCGCCAAACCTAGCAAATTAAAGCGACCAGGCCTTGTCCCGTCCCTCGGCCGTCTCATCTATATGGGCGGTTTTTATATCTCTATTTAGCAAACATATTTACTTTTACAGTATGTAAGAGTGTAAGTGCAAGAGTGGTCGCCTAGGTCAGGGGCATGTTTCGAGAGATGGGAGGGAGGTGTTTTAAGGTTGGGGTCTGAGCGGGGTACTTAGTTATATCGGAGAATATTTGTTTGAGCTGAGAGAAAGAAATTCTGGTTCGTGGATCTGGTCAAATAAAGAAAAAAGAAAAGGAATAGACAAAACTCTAGTCATGGTAATGATTCTAACGATGCCAATATGAGATCTGGATTGTCATTGCCTTTTGTGCAACATCTTCAACAACTCACGTTGCACAAAGTTTCCTCCCCAAAAACACTGTACCTTCCCTCCCCATCGCCGATCCGTACATCACCAAAATCACAACATAACTCTCCCTCCGATCTCCTATATACTCACCCCTTGTAAACTCGCAAGATGCAAAAATATTATCAATTATATAACTATAGTCTCCATCTCTGGCAAAATCCTGAAACCCTCTGAAAAAGAACACCATCTAAATACAGCTTATAACCTCATCCTCTGAGAAAAGATTCCTCTCTTCTTCATGCCTCCAGTCTCATGGCCGTGAAAACTGCCTGTCCAACTATTAATTAGCATATCTATATGAAACAATATCAATTGCTGAATCAACACTCAGGCAAACTGTCGTCTGATCTTATTTCTAGAATCCAAATCCTGAATATACAGGACTAAAATAAACTTTTTGATGTGCTCAACATTATTTTAGGAACATGAAGTTTGCAGTCTGCGGGAAGGCATCATTTACAAAGGTTAGGGTACATACATACACCAAAATCGAGGCTTGAGCTTTAAAAATCATCAATTGTACAATGTCTAATATAATCGCTGATTACTAAGTACTCTCGCCTTTCTCCTCAACTTGCTTCCTCTCCCAGAATCCCTAACCCTGGCCTCCTGACCAACTCAAAACTTCTACTGCGTCCAGCTAATCCCGGACTCAACGGATTCCTCACATTGACCCTTCCACCCCTTTCTACCAACCTCTCCTCCGTCTCCCCCGAATCGTCACTATCATATTCCTGCACTGTCGCTGCTGGATCACCCTTCGGCTCCGTATGATGTCCATCACTATGCGCATCCTCATACGAGTGTAGTCGCGAAAAGTAGTCCGCTAATCCATCTACTGACGGAGTTCCAACGACAACATCGTATCTCGGCGGTAGCCCCGGCGTTGCCACTGCTGGCGTCCTAGCACCTGGAGGCAACGGGACACCATTTGCTTCTGTAATATCATCGTCCATAGGAGTCGGCGGCATATTGGTATCAATCGTCAAATCTCCAAAAGGATGTGCCCGATAACTTGGGGCCCGACTGGACCGGCAGGATCCTGGAGAAACCACAGCATTTGGTGGTGACGGCCAGTTGATCATTGAATCCGATACCGGTCTGACTGCACTAACAACGGTCGTCTTCGGCCCCAACCCCAGAATCATGATGGGCTCAGGGGCTTTCTTATTAGTGAAAGGGGCGTCTGGGCATCCACAGGTGCGCGTAGGTTGACTTCGGACATTAGGGTCGCTGTCTCTTTCATAGCGGGGGAGTGCCATCTCGTTAGTACGGCAGTTGGTCAACATTATGGGACTCTCAATCGTAATTTCGTATTGGTTTTTGTAGGCCGTGGGGTTGGTGCTTTCGCGCTTGACAACACGCAACACGACGCGGATCCAGTGTTGGACGTTGAAGCGGGTCCAAGAGCATTCGGGATGCACAGTTATTTCCGGGCGGCGAGCCATCATTTGGCAGGTAGGGATCTGCACATTGAGATCCATTTCCGTGTCCTCCCACAATTCCTCCAGACCAAGATCAAGTTCTCCCAGAATGTTGTTAACTCGATGACGGTTATGAGACGAGTCATAATCATTAGGGAGTGTCTCCCGCTGTCTGGCTGCCGCGCGATGCGCTGTTCTGAGTTCGGGATCAGACACTTCTCCGCCGCGGCGGTAGCTGACGGATGACCCCGGGAATCTATTGGAATCCACAGGATACCCGGCCAGCTTTTCAAATGTCATGAACATACGACGAGGCTCCTTTCGGCGGATCGGGGCATTGGTGTGGGGGTCAATGTACTTGGAGATGTACTCAATAGACTCGGCAATATACACTCTGATCTTGAGCAGTTGCATCCGCTTGTCCAAAGGTTGTAACCGTAGCATGATAGGTAACTTGGATCCAATGGCAAATGTACGACCTGAAAGTATCATTTCGTAGAATAACTGATCGTCCCAAGTCTTTCTGATAGCCACCGGCTCCGACACCTCCACTGACATCATATCTGGAATACGAACAATAGATACCTCCCGGGAGCCGTGGATGTTGGGCTTGAACGGTCCAGACCGGGTAATGTCCGCCGTTAACCGCCAATTGAGATATCCCTGAGGTAAGTTGACGGTCTCACAGAACTTATAGTCAACAGGTATTTCGAAAGGATATTCGTAAACACCGGGTTGGAAACGCTTGTATTCGCGATGAACATCAGCCAGCGGGGCTGATTTCCGATGGTTCTTGTCCACACTATGTGACCGAGCATGCGACATGATCGATACCCTCTTGAGTTCCCGTGATCTTATTGAAGGGGGCGGAGTAGACCCCGACCCAGAGGATATGGATGCTGTATCTGGCAAAAGTGATAGCCGGTAATGTCTATGGTGGCCGAGGCTGAGACCATGGCTGTGAAGGTCAGCCGTAGGTTCCGCAGGATTATACGTACAGGCGACTCCCCATTCTGTTTCCCAAGTGGGGATCGAGTTATCAAAGAACTTCAATTCCTGAGACAGCGATTGCAGTACTTCATGATCCCTTCGACGCCCATTAGCAGTAACGCTAATCCCAGGCCAATCGATGCGTCCGGTACCATTGAGTCTGAGGGAGATTGACTTGACTTTTATTGGCTTTGAAACATCGAGTTTTAATGTGCCTCTCAAAAAAGCCACGCCGGGCTCACTTCTCCGTCCTCGTCTCCGCCCATGGTGGTCAAAGCCGGCCAGGAACAGGTGGGGTTCAGCAAGTTTAATGGAGACATGCATTCCACCACCCGAGGCAATGGGCTTGGATTCTGCGTGCGCCATCGCTGCTCTACAGCGGTCCAAGCGCTTGGGATTAAGTGCGGAGTTTGGTGATGTCGCAAGTAACTTGACGTCGAGGGAGTATGACAGAGCTTTAAACTGTCTCTGTACGGTCGAGAAGGGATTCTTGGGCTTTTGCTGTTTCCTACGGCGATTTCGCCGATCTGAGTGATGTCGAGGGGACCGGTGTTGTGCTCGGTTAGATTGTGAGGATGCTGATATTTGGCTCTGTCGTCTGCTGAATTGTGACCAGAGGTTGGGTCGAGGAGGAAGTCGTACAGATTCTGGTGGAACTTCTTCTTCGGCTTCTTCGACTGGTTCTAGTTGTGGTTCCGGTTCTAATTCTGGTTCAGGCGGTTCCGGTGACTGTACTCCAGTGACTAAAGAGAATGGAATCCCGTTACTGTTTACTTGGTGGATCTCCCGAAAAGGCTCAAGGTCGCGTTCAACAGTAGCGTGGCTGTCACGATTCTCAATGCTGATGCTGTCTGAGTCTTGTCGAGGCTCTAGATCTGAGGAATCTTGTTGGGGTAATGGAGGAAGGCAATCGTAGGGTTCAGGTAGTTGGTCTTCGTAGGGAATGGAACGTCGTTCTAATTCTAAGTCATTGGCATGCTGCTCTATATGTGTAGAAGAGAGTGATTGTTGAAAGTCCGAAAGATTCGTAGTGTAGCGATCGGTTGGCTCCTTGGACATATACTATGTGGTGGACCCGGATTATAACCGCGGGTTCAAACGGGCGCACATTTCAAGAAATCTGTCCGAGAAATAAAATCTAGCCAGTTCCTGAGTGCAAAAATTTGGTGATGTTAGTTTTTTTTTCTGATGCAATAAGATATATTCGCCGGTGATGTTTTTGTTTTTTTTTTTTCATGGATCGTGGTATAGGCCGGAGGACCCGGATTGGGAAGACTTCGAGGGTTTTTTCTTCCGCAAAAGTGGGGCGGGATGCACGATGAGGGTAAGAGTGTGTGTAATAGGGCGAAGATGGTGTATGGGATATGATTCAATAGTGGATGAATGAATCCAGGTATTGAGATGAAGAGAGTATAGGTATGCAAGAAAATAAGAGTTTTTGTTCTGTCAATATTTTGCCAACCGCTCAGGAACGGGGGCACGGTACGTTTCGAAACAAGCCGGCTGATGGTCCGGGCGGCGTGAACTGAGATGTAGGGCCCCAGCAGGTGAATCAATGTTTGCATTAATGTGGAGTTGTGATCAGGGATATGAAAGAGTGAAAATGAGACGACCGATGATGGGAATATGCAGTTATGGTTATATTGGTGCTGATTTCTGCGCCCTTTCCCGTTTTCCGAAAGTAACGTCTTTGAATGACAACTCCGCGGCAAGGTAATTGCACTTTGTAATCAATAACTGCAGTTGACACAGATGCATAAGTGCAGTTTCCTTTTTAATTTTTTTTTTGATACCGTCACCTTCATACCCAATAGGAACTGCCGGAAAAGCTAACAAAAAAAAACAATTATTCCCATGATTGCCTGTCATTTTTTCATCTTCCATGCCCGGGGGTTCATCAAACACCAAAAATAATGCATTTCTTACTCCCATCCTGATACACTGGTGGAGTCACGCTTAATCCCGGCTGAGGCGGAATCCATGTGACGACAAGCGGCACTTGCGCGCAACCCACAACTGCATTATCTGCATTATCTACCGCAGGGAAGACAGAAGAAGAAAAAAAATATGAATCATGCCATGACTTGCCGATGAAAGACGAACTCCAGCCGGTCAGTTGGTGAGACCAGGTAGAATGGTAATGATGACTTAGGGAAGAATCGAGTTTTCAATAACGGAGCCGGAGAGGGGAAACTTACCGGGTCGGAGTAGATGTACCGGCTCAAACTGGGAACGGCTGCGTCGGGAAGTTGTAGCAGAGAGTATATGTGTAGTCGGACGCGAGGTCGGATGTATAAGATACCGTGGCGATGGCTTCGCTGTTGTCGGATGGTGTGGGGCTGGGAAAATGGAGAGTCGGATATTTGGGTGTGTCGGTGCCAAAGTTTGTATCGAGTAGTCGCAAGTAATAAATAAATGTATGAATATTTCCACTCGAAGTATATTATCATTTAAAGATGTCGAAGTCGTAAATTGTGATAAAAATATAAAGAGAAGCAAATGGTATCAAGAGACAAGAAAAATTCAACCAGATATCATTATCAAATGGCGCGGTTGGGGTGGTTTATAATATATGCGGCCTTAGATAGAAAGTATAGCACTTCCGTCGAATTGCCGCTGGATTAACTGGATCTCGAAATCGCAATCTTTAGCATTCCCAAGGCGCTTTCGGCCGTTGATCTCCAAGCAAATCAAGCGATGGATAACACAATAGGGTATTATCGCGGACAAAATATGCTGGCACGAACCGGAAACGTGAATATGACCGTTTTGATAAACAAGTATTTTTTTTTGAACCTGACAAGATATGTATAAAATATATAAGAAAAAAAATGATCCAAGCCTTACTCCAACATCCCAGACAACATTGACTATATAGCCATATATATATAAAGGCCGTTAGTTACAAATCGCAGTTGTGGCTTATGACCTGCTTCCTTGATAATTTGTTTTCCATCCAACGCGATGGAAAACAAAAGAAACGGACTTTCGCGTCAAGGCAATGATTTGTCCATGTAAGAAATTCTCAAGCATCCCCTCTCTCAACCCATCAACGATTTACTCATTACGTGGGGCAGCACTTAGCTGGGGATGACGTTAGAGGGATGACGATGGAGAGAAGCGGAGAAGCTGGAAGACGAAAGCTTGAAAACAGGCTTTTTTTTTACTGAACATTTACAGTATTTCAATTTTGAGGCTTAAATTTAAATTTCATGTGCCCGGTAATCATAGCTGAGATTATAGTCTACTGGACCTACCTGTGATTGTGCAGATAGAAACACCGCATCACCACTCATTATATAAATCGTTATTCTGCCGATCTCCGCTTTCCTCATTGCCATTTTTATTTTAATTTCATTCCCCAGAATCCCCACTTCGCTTTCCTGTCTGTATCCACTCATTAATTCCGGAGGATTATCCCCGCTCATCTGCCGAAAGCCTTATTCTTTCCGCATCCAGAAATACCCATTTCTGCCCAAACTGCATGACTAAGCATGCCGAAAAAAAAAACAATATGGTAATCTACTGTGACGTCTGGACAGCTGATGTAAAGACGCGGATGCCATACATGTAATAACATATTACATGATAAAATTGTGGTAAAAATTGGAGGTAGTGGTAACAAAAAGGGAAAAAACCATCGAACGGGAGATCAGACCGGTAGGTATCCCAAATTTCAAGATGGGGACAAATTGTTGATTAGCAATGAGGGAGCCATCCCACACGTCAAACATCAATGTCTCCAAATATTAAACTTTTTCCCCCATTTGTATCACGTGACACATCTCCAAATTCAAAGTTTGAACCCCGCACCTCCGGTTTTCCGTACTTCCGTCTTTATCTACTTTAGCCCCTGGACCATTTCCCAATTTATAATCCGGTAAGCCATAATATTTTTATTTCTGCCGCATGCCATTGCTACTCCTGGGTTTAGTGCGGAAACATTCGCAATCGTCACATGATTGCTGCAATCCAGGGCTTGTTCTAAAGGCAGAGTCTAGACTCAGCCCTGTGAGGCTCAACCGTTTTAAACAGCAGTATTCTCGATTTCTGGTTGCATGATTAGATGGTCTAAGAACAGGATCCAGAATTTGCAATTACAAGATAGCAATGTAACCCTTATTTGACGACCCTAGTATTTCTGATATCTCGCCAAGTGCACAATTAAGCTAGATATCACAAGTCATGTTTGATCAAATTTCCAATACCAAAGAAAAATTTAACTTCGCTTTTGCAGATATTGAAAGTTACACGTGCACTAGAAATCATAAAAGTGATGAAAAGAAACATACAACACCGGGTATTCCCGCACGGTCACCCACCATAGTACTAATCCGGCGCTCCGTAGCTTGACTATGGGGGAACAGACGGGACGCGTACCTTCCACAGAGTATGGTCATGTGTACTAATATAAATGTTAACAAGAGCTATGACTATATGGTACTTGATGTTACACAGACAGACTCCCGAGGTCAGGCATACAATATTCAAACGGATAACCGTGTAGTGTTTAGACTTGGTTGTATATATTCTAATCTACAGGGTACCTGTCGTCACCATTGTATGACTTGTTCAACTTGTGAAAGTATTGATTATTGTAACAGACCTATGATTAAAGGCTACGAGGAAACCCGGTTATGATCAACCGAGAAAGCGACATAAAGTCATCACTAATATCATCAAATAGAGCCCTTTGTGAATCATTCTCGACTTTCATTCCTTATGATCTTGTGGCTGCCTCTGCCCTGTGATATTGATCTCTAGAATCGAAGTATCATGTTTCGGCTATCCTTTCGACCGTGGTTCGCTCAACAATACCTACCCATGCTGACTATTAACTTTCGTAAGATCATTGACATACGGTACCGAACTATACAGCAAATCCTGACATCACATGGGCTGCGGGGTATTGTTCTCATCTTGGTACATCGGAAACCTGAGTGGTGTGGAAAGATTGTCAAAGGCTAAATAGATGGTAAATATTCTTTCCCTGTTTAAATCTTGGACTCAGTCAAGACCATGAAGCTCCTGGAAACTCCATATGCTACACCAAGCATTACGTTAATAACATGTTTGTAGCATGTTGATCGGGCCTCTAACACTATTCCGAGGTTCTAGAATTGTAAACTATTGATTAAGCCACAACATCATGAAAGGTCTACGCCCAAGCTTGGGCAACGGTATAGCTGAAGCTTTACTGAATCCAACTCTCTATATAAAAATATGTTGTATGCATATCAGAATCAACATATAGGAACACGGGAACTATATTACCACTGTGATTCTTTTTGATCTAACTCTACGATAACCACTTTCATTTCCCGCTAGTACCATCATGGCTATACTCAATACCGCAGAGCTCATTCACATTCTATTGTTTGAACCATAAAATCATCTTTAATTCGGAAAACGTACGACATCTATTGAAATTGATGAGTTAAAAAGTGTACGCACCAGTGACTACCACTAACTTCATAGACTTGTCTATCTAGTAACGATGAATTGCGCGGGTTAATCTACATAGTTTATTTTTAACCACATCAATGACAAAACACCACTCAAGTCATCTACAATTGTAGTCAGCATACATTTCAAAGTCCCTATACCATGCGAAATATATATATATGAAGGCCAATGGATGGTCTCTAGATTGTAGCTTTTGAAGATTCTCTGAACCTTTCCACAAGCCATGCGGCTCTTAGCTCTGGATGGAAAAAAAAAACCCCCCAGCCCATATATCCTTCTTTGGAAATACTTGGGACACTCTGAGATGCAAGGTCCTTGATTTGATAGCAGAGGATATCTCTACTCATTGACAATGACATGCACCTTGATGCTGATATGAGATAAGAGTATCTCTGGATAGGCCGACTTTATATCATCCAAGGCACAGGCAATAGTACCAGGATCCTCGATGTAGTTTATTGGATGCAAATCTGATCGGGAGATCTGGGGCTTCTGTTTATACAGAACAGGCTAGTAAGCAGACAGTCTGTCTTACATGTATCTTCACTACAAGCTAGTAGTAGAAGATAATCAGACGTCAGGAAAGCGAATTAGAATGTTACAAATCCATTGTCCATTAATTACTGATACGGCCTGGAATAAGAAGCTCTGAGCTTTACCAGAAGAAGCGTTGTCTCAAAGTATCCTCAACATAATTTCGGAAATTTTGATCTTCCGTTATAACTTAAAAGGCACTAATTATGGCATAGCAAAATGAAGCGTCTATATAGGCCAGACTTCGGTATGGATTCAGGCTACTACATTTCAATTAAAGAGTGAGATGGAATGGTCCTGCAACCTATCTTGTCTTTATAATGAATGGAAAGTTTCTTTTTCCTACATGAAGCATGTGAAACGTAACTCTGGTTGAGTACTGAGTAATCCAGCCAATCATATCCAATGTGTCAAAGGTCTCTTGCTTGAATTCCATGAGCCATATCCGCATCAGAGTGATGAGATTACTTCAAAGTAGCCTGTGAGTTTTATACAATGGGAGGTTGATTTTGACTCAATAACAAAGATAGCCAGAACAAGATGAATGTGCAAAACTGGTCGTGACTTGAATGTATAGAGTGAATAATAAGTGAATACACAAAAAGCGACAAAGAAACAAACATCGAGATCTTCAGATTGAAACAAGCCTTCCTTTTGATCCACCCAGAACCAGTCAAAGTTTCAAGTTATGATCTAGAAATCTCGTTAAGCATCCATTAAAGCAGGTTGCTGTTCTTCTTGGCGTCAAATAATTATCCGAACGGGACACCTCGAAAGTTCCAATAACTCCGTTATTACCCACAATACCATTGTCAACACATGGCGGAATACACCCGAGAACTGCCAAAAGTACAGATGGTCTTCTGGACAAAGAATTTGTGAAAATCCGCAGTTCAAATTAATGGGAGAACTCAGAGGGATATCGTATTGCTGGTGGTGGGTTAATGGGGTGAAGAGGACCATATGAATAGAGGTTTATTTCGTCTTGAAGAGTTATTTTTTGAAAGGTATAAAACTGTGGGCAAAACGCCTACAGTTTTGATATATTTATTTCTTGTAGATCTGAATGCATATTTTGTTTTCGTGAGTCGAGTCATGTAGTGTTGATTTGTCATTCGTGATCTTCACCACACTTTGATACATATTATATATCATGTCACACACAAATTACCCCTAAAAACCGCCCCCACAGCACGCAACACGCAACATGCATAAGCCATCCATCATGCGCCACTACCGTATATAAAAGTACCGTCATCGGAAAACCCCACCCCCACAATCATCGACAAATCCTTCAGACCCTCACGGTAAAATTCGGGAATCGTTTCCATCGTTTGTCCTTTTCCCGTTTTGTGTGAGGTATGGCGGGCATGGTAGGTGGTGTATCACGGTGGTAGTCGCTTGAGGGTGTTGGTGGATGGTGGTATGTATGCAAGATTGATGGGGTGGTGTGGGGCAATAATTTGGGTGTTGGTTAGCGAATATGGATATTTGTGGTGTCTTTTTGATGTTGAGGCGCTTGGGGTCCGGCAAGAAGAGGACTTCGGGAGTTGATGTGCTGACGAATGTATCGTTGTTGGGAAAGAACCTGCGTCGGAATGTGCTCTTATTGAAACAAGCTTTGTTCTTGTGTCAGTATTGAATCCCGAGAATTCTCACAATATGTCCAAGGAAGCCACAATGATTAGTTCCTTAATATGTGGTAATACGTATATATTGGTCAGCTCAAGTGTAAGGAACCTTATTTTTGTGGAACTTGGAGCTGCTGTCTGATCGTGATGATTGACAAGGTTAAATGTAGCCATAAACACACTTTCAAAGTTCACTGATCACTGTAGGAACACTTATGAGAAGATTGGGAAAATGACATCGATATAACTTAAGGAGGGAGTGATTGCTAACCATCCACTGCATATCTACGAATCTAAAAGAGCGACACCTCCCAAACAAGAGAATAATTAAAAAACAAAGCAATGGCAAATAAGCAATTATCAACAGTAAAGAGTGACCATAGCCAAGGCCAAACCCAGTCAGAAAAACAAAAGCAGAAACGACTTGCAAAACATAAACTTAGAACGATCCTGACCCGAAAAATACCAAACCTGACCGTGCTCATATCCACGGTGATAAGAGTAACGAACCAAATAGCAAGTGTGTGTTATAAGAGAAAAGAAAAATCAAACAAGACCACCGTTCATCATAACCTCATAAGACAGACATCATCGCCCGTTGACTTCTCCATTAGTTTCCCCAGTTGGCCACCGAGGAAATCCGCTTCATCAGCCCAGACAGTCTCTTAGACTTGCTCGCCTCAGGAATCCAAGACCGCTTGCGCGACGAGCTGTTGTTGCTCCTGTTCGACTCAAGCTCGTCCGAGACATGCTCCTCAGCATTCTCCCCAAAGAATGACAGCCGCTTGTTCACTAGCCAGCTCGACCGTTTGTTGTCCACCTGGCTCTCTGAATTTTCCCTTTCCTTCTCCTTCTCCTTGCCCTTATCTGATCCGTTGCTCTTTTGCGAAATAAAGCTACCTCTCTTCGACTCGCCGCCCATGAAGCTGATGAGGGACGCCCGTTTAGCCTTGAGCGGCGACACGGCACCGGCCGCGGTCACCATCTCACCGGATTCCCGGCGGATCTTGAAAGCCTGCTGGAGCATCGGCTTCATCTCGCGGCCGGCAATGGGAATGGGGAAGCCGTCATCGGTGACCTCGCGCAGCATCTCTTCCTCAGTCACCCACCGGTAATCCTGGTGCTCCACAGGATCCAAGGTCACAACAGTCCCCGGTTCGACATCAGCATACTGAAACGACAGCGCCAGCAGAATCTTACTCCCTGACCGATTCGTAAAAAAGGAGCCCACCTTCTGCACATCCCAGTTCTTCCCCTCCTCCAAATCCGGGAAGACTCTCTGTGCCAACTCGGGCTGCGCGGCCACGGCACCCTTGGCGTGCACCGGGATCACACGGATAATGTTAGTGCCAACGAGGCCGGCCTCCTCCCAGAGTTCGCGGGCGGAGGCAAAGAGAATAGAGGAGTCGTCGAGGTCGACGCCGCCGCCGGGGGATTCCCAGAGGCCTGGTTGCGAGTCAGTGGGGGCGCGTTGGACGAGGAGGAGGCGGTCGGTGGTGTCGAAGACAACAGCGGCGGAGGCGACGGAGGTGAGGGTGCGGGGGGAGGATTTGAGGAAGGTGGTTAGAGGGACAGAGAAGAGGGAGAGGTGATCGGGGTAGTGGAGGGGGAGGTTGGGGCGGGGCGCTTCGGGAGCCATTGTGGGAGATGTGGTTTGTTGGTTGGTTGTAGAGTTGTGGAGAGGAGATTTGGTGGGGTTGTTATGGTTGTGGTTGTTGTTTGCAGTTGAAGTTGGATGTTGATGAGAAATAGATGAGAACGTCAGATGTTCAAGATGATGATAATTAAGATATATATAAACAAACAGTTCCAACCAGGACTGACTTGAAAAGATAAATAATAGACAAGCAGACAAACTCAAAGTAGATGTTCTCAAAAGAAAAAAGAAAAATCAAAAAAGGATATAGTCAAGACTAATATATAAGTCTGTATCTCTACCAAGCAAAACCAGTCAGTCGCCGGTGTAGTGTCATACTCCAGACTTTCCCATTACATTCCTCGCGGGCTACCCGTCATCTATATATCCGCTCGTCCATTGCATCTGCAAGTCAGTTGGTTAGTTGTGTATATTAAATATTATTCCTCTTTTTGCCCTCTCTTGGCCCCATCCCCTCAGCACGTCCCCCTCGCCTTCACAAGTCAACCCTATTCCATCCTATACTATACTATCCACGTCTAATTCATATTCATACCCGGCTTGTCTTGTCTCAAAGAAACAAGAGATAGATGAACACTTCGGACACAGGTACACACACAGAGATCTATTGAACACACACCCTCACATACACTCCCCCTCTCTCCTCACTACCCCTCACCCCTCACCCCTTGCTTGCCTTTCCTCTTTCATCTGTGACCAGTGACTGACTAGCTGACTTGACTGACTTCCTGCCCCGAAAGATGTGAAAATCCATTGTGACCAACGCCAATCCGATGACATTTTCGTTCTTTCTTTCTGTCTTTATTTCTGTATGAGTGGATTGCAAGTCCAGCGTCAAAACCACTATTTGATATTCACGTATATAAAATGGAACTATAATAGATAGACCCCCCCCCCACCCCCCAACCCTCTCCTTTGCTGAAAGAAACCTGGACCTTATAACCTAGGTTCACAATTCACAAAAAACTCGGGTCGGTAATCATATAGGAAACAAAAAAAAACAAAGAAATAACATACCCAGTGAATCGGATAGACAGACACATAGGCCAGGCAAATTTACTGTACCAAATACCAAGAGGACGGGTAAATGGGAGATGTGCACAAGGGCATAGACAAACGTAGGTAAATAGGTAGTTGCTTTTTTTCATGGGCGGGGTCAAAGCGAGGGTGGTGTGTTCTGAGAAAAAAAAAAAGTAGGTGCACATAGTAATTTGTGAAGGAATAAAAAGTTGCAGAGATTAGCGTTTTGGGATAAAAAATTAAAAAGTGTATGCACAAAGGAATTAATATTCTGTAAGGAAGTTGCCTTGCAGGGTGTATGGGGGCATAACGGATATGCAATATCGATGGATGGGAGGGGATAAAAGAGTACAAGTTGACAAGATATCTGAAGGTGGTGTTGGTGTACACTGAAGATGGTTTTCTTTCTTTTTTTTCTTGGTTTCTTTTTCTAAAAAGCTAATCGGTCGTCTATCGGGTTTTGTCTGTTTGTTACCTGGGGATAGAGCTGGGGGGCTGTATATCCATGAAAATATTGGATATTTAATTACATAACAAAGACAAAGACAAACCTCTCGTCATCCCTCTCCCTTCTCCCCTCCTAAGTTGTACCAGCACGAACCACATCTCAAAGCGGCCTTTTTTATTACTTGATTAGTGCTAATTAGTGCCGTGATGATTTATATATCATTTATTCAACCATTCAGCATCCCTCTAGGCAGAAGGAATGTGACACCCTGTTCAACCAGCGCTAACCACTACTCTTTTTTCTGAGTCGTCTTTGAATAAAAGTGAGAGGCAAGGTGGGTTGGTGATGAACTAGCCATTTTGATTTGATTTGTTCCCTCTGCTGTGCTGATGTGCTGATGTGCTTCCGTGATTCTGCGATATCTATCTATGTACTATTTACACCTTCATCCCGTAAACATCCAGTTACAAGTGACTATTCTGACGATAACCTCCTTCCCCTCCCTCATCATTTACCCGGCCGTATCATCTTTAGCGGCAAATATTTACCAGCCAGTAATCATCATGACTGTCAAAGACATAGCTCCTCTATGTCTCGGGTTGGTTCCCCGTTGTCTCTTTTGCTCATGGCATATGCGGTACATTATATAGGATGTCCCAGGGACCGAGTCCAAGCTTGCTTGTTCACTCGCTCACTCACTTTATATGTATATATAACTCAAAAGTATTGTAAACTTTTAGTATTCGGGTTGTTATTGTTGTTTTGCACGTGCGATTGTCAACTACCGGCATACAAATGTAAAGATGTACATATTTACATACATAAGAATAAGGCGATGATGTGTTGAGGTGTAGATGGATGCTCCTGCTGCTGCTGCATACATGATACATCATACCCGGATCGACAACTCTTTGACTCTACCGTTGACGGGATGATTTTATTTACTCACCGTTTCTCCCTTCACACAGTGACAGCATCACCGATCATAGCATCAGCCAGCCTCGATAGTCTCAATACACGACTATCCCAAATATTGTCAGCCAATCACACAAGTACCAAACATCTCTTTGTCGTGTCAGTGTGTCGATATGCCTGCTTACGTCAAAATTCCCAAATAATCTCATATATTCAGTCGCCTTATACGTACCCCGGCTCATCCCATCCCACAAGTAAATCTCAAATATATACAAGCCAAGGCAAAACAACCTCAGCCCCCGTCACAAAAAGAAAAACAAACAAGAACCCAAAACTCCGATCCGAGATTCCCAAGATATATATATAAATATTTAATCACTAGAGTCCAACGGTCCAACACACTGTCACTCTCCTTCTTGTCACATTCGACCGAACCCCGCCACGTCGATTGATCGGCAATTTAGCGATTTAGCGATGAATGAATAAACGGCTCTTTCTCAAGAAGAAAAATAGCAATATGCTCAATCACATAAACTAGTCCACCATCAATGCGAACACGCCGAGAGATCATCTGAATGTGCATTTTCCTTCTAGTCGGTTAGTTAGTCTCGATGTTTATGTCTGATATATCCCCCACCTTGTCCCTCTCCACACAAAGAAAGTACGCTTTGTCCAACGCTGACTACATAATATTGTCACGATCAGAAACACCCCAAAACCAGGATCCCATCACCTGCTATTTCTTTACGTATTTGTCTTGATTTATATGAACAACACAAAATGAAGATGTTTAAAAAAAAAAAAAAAAAAAACCGAATCATAAGCATTGTTGTTCGGGGGACCAAGGACAATGGGCAAATGAACAGGCCAGGGGGTATTGTTTTCGAGATTGGCCGGTGTAATAAGTGTAATGTTTAGCCTGTGATTGGGAGGGCCGAGTTTATAAATACGTTGGTGATGTAGTGATCGTGATGCGTACTTAACTGAAGTATAAATAGTTCAAGTTGATGATGTCTTGCTACATATGTGCCTAGGCCTGTGAGTGTGCCTCAGAGTATTGCGACTATTGGGTCTTTTTGACCAAATTAGTGACAGTTGATAATTTTGTTTTCTAATTCAAAAGACTACAACATAGCTAGCGGCGGCTGCCATGTACATAGATCTATACAGCCACAACACTAGTACAGTAAACATGTCTTACCTTGGTCTGACAAACCGATATACTCATACAATAATACGTTCCCAGTAAATTCCAGAGTCTCCACCGCTAAACTCCACTTTTCCGTCCGACGTCCATCATGCACCGAGATCAACCACATGCGGTTTTTTTCGCTCTTTATTTCCTCCTTTGTTTTCTTTTCGTTTCCAATATCTTGCTAAAAATAAAAATAAAATAAAAATAAAAAAAAACACAAACTCTCGGTCAAACCTCTTACACACATAATACACAAACCTCCATTTCTCTGCATAAACCATTCCCATATTCCACATATCTTGCCACCGCCTTTCTGCCTGCCTGCCCATCACCAAGCATCCCCAAGCTTAGTCCCAGTCCCAGTCGCGGTCCAAGCCCCTCCTCTTTCTCTTTCCACTAGGCCTTGAAGAATCTCCCTCTCAGAATTTGCTTATCGACACACCTTATCTGCATTGCATCTGTATTATATAATCTTCTGCAATCAACCCAATCAAACTGTAAACCCACCCACATCCCGCACAAACACTTTAAATCTATATACGTAATGCAGCTACCAAGTCCTTCATTCGCAAGAGTATGTGCTTGTAATATGAATCGCTACCGTAACCTAGGTAAAGTATCATTCTTCCCTCCCTACGTCCAGGCTTAGCTTCCCAGACATTTGACCTCTGTTTTTTTTTTTTTTCATTGTTCTCTTCTCTTTTTCTTGTGAAAATAAAAAACAAGATAGACAAAACCATTGTTCGACGTTAGTTACGCCATCTTGCAGCCCGGTCCAATATCGTCTCATCTTTCTTGTCTCGTCTTGTCTTGTAACCTCACCAGCGCACCTTGGTCTTGAAGCTTAGTTACACCGTCGTTCAAGCTAAAATCGAGCAATAATGGCCATTTAAGTGACAGTCTCAATAAAAAAAAATGACAAAAAGAGCGTCAAAGAACTCTTATTGATTTGCTGTTCCGGTAATCGGCAATTAGACCAGTTAGTCACACAATCACACTTACAATCACCGTTGCTTTTTCATTTCTGTTATTTCTCGCTAATCATGTTTTCTTTTTCTATTTGGACTTCCTGTTCTATGGCTATTCTTTCTAGATTGAGACTAGACCTACCATGCCTGTTGTGCTGAAGGTAGGTGATTAGCGCTGACATCATTATCATCCATAGAAGAAAAACAAAGAAAATATCGCATCTCAAATCTCATCTCCCATTTCCCAACCCTATCGCCATGACACCCTGAATTAATTAACTCATCTGCAAGCGCAAGTCCCTTAATATCACAATACACCAAGCTTATTATCTCCCAATTCCAATGCCTAGATAACCACCGAAATATTGCACCTATCCTAACTCACAAAAAAAAAAAAGAAAAAAAGTGCAATATGGATATGGCAACGGCCCTCTTCGGTACCCATCCGACGCCCAGACGCTCCCAAAACACCGGAACTCCAAATCTTTGCAAAATAGGAAAACATCAACATAGGCCATCTGGCGACCATTTTCGTCGCCCATTGTTCGGCCGTGTCGTGAGCCCGTCAGTGCCCCATGATGTGGCATTACGATAGCGTTTGATTAACTTCATCACCGGCTCCCAGCAGGTCTATTTGTTTATTTATATATATATTTACAATTTCAATTTTCCGTGATGTCCATCCACTAAGCGAGATATCTATGTGATTAGATTCATAGGTGTATTAAACAGTTTCCTTTTCTGTCCCCTTTTTCAAACAGGATACCATGATCTTGATATTTCTCGCATCGTCATGTGTTGTATGATTCTTCACATGTGCCATAAGAACAAACAGCGTCAGCAAAAGAAAAAAAAAATTTGCGCCCTTGGATCATCATCCAAACGCAACCCCATCCTGATGTAACAACCCCAGCGCCAAAATCACCAATGAAATCCCTGTGCCTGTTTTTTTTTATTCTTCAACTCGCTTCGCTCGATGCTCGACATGATCAACCCACCACCATCACAATAAGAACAACAACAGCATATGTAACTCTTTTACCTGTTATAGTAGCCCATACGTCGTAAGCACTCTCAAAATCGAGGCCCTCCGCCATCACTTGATTTTGCTTTTTTCTTTCTTATCCTTGGTTACAGTCACCTCAAATACACACTCAATCACAATCATCTTCATCCTCCCCCTTTCTTCCTCTCCCTCTCCGTCTTCTCTACATCTCCTATCGTCATCATTTCCTCTTTGGGATTTTTCCACCACTTACACGGGATATCGGGGTTTTCTACCGTCTAGGGTTATAAACCCTAGACAATAACAACAATCGACAACCCCTAGACAGTAATAAAAAAGCAATTAATCACTGACATTTTCTTCATAAAAGTGAAAAATCAGGGTGCAGATCCGGTAGTTGGGTCCGTGCGTGTTGGTGAATTTGTGGATAATGGTGATGTGGAAAGCAGGAGAATCAACAGGATCTTGCGATCTTGTGACTTGGGATTATCGTGGGTTGGGTTGGGTTGGGTTGGAATGATAAGTGTTTTTTTTTTTTTTTTTTTTTTGGTTAAGAGAGCATTTGCCGAATCGACCAATCTGATGCTTTGATATCATCGTTGTCATTTACACGCACCGGATCTCTCCGCTGACTTCTTTTTTTTGTATATGTATAGATTAAATAGATCCACGTTTATACATAGATTTTTCATGGTCACCGGCGACCCGTCCCCTCGGACTCGTAAATACTCGATCGATACTTATTTTCCGTGCTGATTCCGCGTGTGCAATGAACAAAAAGAAAGACTGCGCGGTTACCATCTGTCCCTGTCCTCTCCCAGGTTCCCGCACAAATATGTAAGTCATCGCCATACACTACAACCTCTTTCCCTTCCCTCCTCGTGACAACATAGGATACGCAAACTCAAGGCATCGAGGAATATATATGTAGCAAGATATTATATATATTTACATAAGACACGCACTCACGGCTGCAGTAGTGTGCGAAATTTGGGCACGGGTGTGTCAAGGTGGTTGCGTGCGGTACCGAGACCCTCACGGGATGTCAGAGCGCGGTGGGTTTAACCGGAGTCATGCCTTTTAGGTTCCGAGCGGATGGATGACGTGGCGAAAGGGAGGCAAGCAGACAAGCAGGTTAGCAGGATTGGGAGCCCATCAGGGCAGGAACAAGAAAAAAAAAGTTGAGATTGGCGATGGTTGTTGTTCTTTGTGTGAGAGGTTGACGGATGGTACGATGAAATGATGAAGGAGTCCCACGGGTCGCCAGGATCTGGTCGATGGAAGACGGAAGACGGAAGATGAGGCTGATATCTGACAATGACTATCGAGATCGTTGGTACTTGGAGGCGGGCAGGGAAAAACAACAGCCTCACCAGCAAGCCCTAGCCCTCTTCATCATCTAAAACAATCCCAATATACATAATCTCCATCTCCATCTCTCAAATGCATCTGCATATCTTGGGTACCAACAAAATACTTCCCTGTTTGCCCTCTCCCCTCCTAATACCACCTTTCAATCCGGGAGGCTGGGAATTAAGATCCAGAACCCCATCACCAGTCGCCAATCACTATCCCTCCGATCCCTGATCCCCCGATCTCAACCCACCGTCACCATCGCCACCACTGCGACCATTTGCCGCGACACTTGCCACACTGTCCCTCTTTTTTTTTTTTCTCTAATCATTCCCAAGAGGCTACAATATGTAGCTTTCATGCAGATGCAGAAGTAGTGTCTATGCTCTGCTTTCTATGGGTGTAGGCTGCCGACCCGATCCCGGGGAGAGTCGCAATCAAACAGACAGGCAAACAAAAGAGGACACTAGAAGCTAGCTACAAAGTAAAGGATTTGCACTTGTCTTCATATTATGTTTACTTAGTGAACAAGGTTAGCATGGCCCCGGGATATGAAGTATGCTTCAAAATATCACGCAGTTCCGGGAAAGTGGGGGGAGAAGGCGAGGGAGGTCATTGATATTCACGCCATGGGCCATGGGCCACAGGGGGCATAAAGGAATCTTCAAGTCAATAAAGAAAAAAAACAAAAACACGTAAATCCCGGTCTCTTTTGCCTAGTGTGCCTTTGATCTTAACCGTCAATAGCAAGACACACACAAACCACACTCCGCCCCTTCACCCTCCCTTGCCATACCAAATCTTCCAAATCCCGTAGCGGTCCTGTAGTAGCCAAGGCCACCTCCCCCAAAACCCAATCAACTTGCCTGTCAGACAGCCGTTTCAACCCTTCCTATTTACGGTACCGGAGCACTGGAAACCCAGAGGCGGAGGGCACCAGATGCTCCCCTTCCCTAATCAACATTGTCCACATTCACAAATACACTCACTCACAAGCATGCTCACAACGCAAAATCTCTCGTTACCTCCCCCCCCGGCCATGCCGTGCACTGTGCCGAAGGTTGTGCAAGACTGCTGAGGGGGGAGGAGGCTCAGATAGGGCACCAGACACTTGGGGTAAGATCTGTATATATACAAGTATTTTATCTACTGGTTACAAATGACCGTCAACCACTTATTTACATAGGGCTTCGGAACTGCACATACATATCATACATACATACATACACCTATACGTACATGAACCAACAAACAAGCAAAAGTCTGTAAACACGGAATCCTATCCTGCAAAACGCTCTCGTGCAAACCTCTCTCCCCCAGTCAAGCAGAGCCAGGGATCGGGATTCTGTTCCGGAGATTGGGGACAAGGCCACTTGGGTGCCATGCTGGCTCTATATATCTCTTGTCCCAAAAGCAAGCATGTAAAGTGGATGAATAACACACACAGGCTTGTCGCTCTCAAAACACTGTCGTCTCACTGTGCCTCATTGAGCAAGCAAGGTTTTTGGGTAGTTGCCTTTTTTTTTTGGCAATACTATGGAACAACCTTTCAATAACCCCCCCCCCCCCCCCCCATTAGACCACATCTCTTTGTCTGCCTGTTTACCTCTCTTGCCTCCTTGTCCACATCCACATCCATACCTTTCTCATCCATAGTTCCATCATCCTCATGCACCGCACTGCCCTCTGTGCATCAACCCACCATCATCCTACCTTCTCTTTTCATCCATTGATACTCCTAACCCTAAGGGCTCTACGTAGTCTAGTCAATGTAGACAAGGTCAGAAAGGCAATATAAATAAGAAGTAAGAGGCCGGTGAAGGGAAAGGCGGGAGATTAGATCATTGTGCGTTAGCGAAGCGGGAGTGGCGGGAGTTTAGGGCGAAAGACGGCAGTTGGATGATGATACATGTATAATAGGTGGAAGGGTATGTAATGAAGAGGTGTCTGTATTTATATCTCTATCTACAGCAAAGGACAAAAAAAGAAAGAAAGAAAGAAAGAGAGACAACGAAAGCAGAGGAAGAGAAGACCCGTGAGTTGCAGGCAGATGGGGAAAATGATTGGCGGGAGATCACGGGTTAATGCGTGGATGTTGTAAGTTGAGGAAAAGGGTCAGGCTTTCGTGTTACGAGGAAGGTCGAGGAAAGACAAGGATTCTGCGGTGACAGTTTTGAGCCTATTGGCAATAAATCATAAACACCGGCATTGCCACCGTCATGGGCCAAAATATCATCAGTGTTCGGGATAGTTTCATTCCCCGCGCTAACCCCGCACCAATTATAAGACAGTAAAAAAAAAAGGAAAAGTAACTATCCTCTTCCTGTCTGTCCCTTCCCATGATATCACCTCGGCACAACCCCGACATCTGTATATCAACATACGCATATTTCACCTTGTCCTCCTTCTGCACCTGCACCTGCACCTCGGCCTCCATCTCCACCACCTCCTCCTTCACCTTGTTCATTCCCTGTGCACCAACCTAATGCCACCTCAATCTCTGTGTTCACTAGTCATTCTGCATACCACGCTGCAGTACGATGGCGCCATTCACTGGTAGGTGGTATATAGACAAGTAATCGGTATTTTGGGAAGTGTCAGAATTAAAAAAAAAAAAAGTCGAAGACAAAGACGATGTTGTGGACACGAGAGATAAACAATCAAGGAAAAGAGATCAACAGATGCAGATGGCGGTGATAAGGTGGTATGTAGATATATACGTACATAGTATTTACATGGGTGCGGTGTGATATCAGATCAGATAGGTGGGAGCGATGTTAAACAGAGGTATCATCGGGAGGATGACAGCCGATATGGAGGTGCCAATATATGATACACGTTCTACATTATAATTACATAAATATATACATATACCCAGAGATCTCTAAAAAAAAAAAAAAATAACAACACACTACAAACCAATTCCTAATGATGCCCCCCCCCCCCCCCCTCCCCACGTACTCTCACATCTTTAACTTCCTCGCTGTATCCGTCCCATCTTCGGACCCCTTAACTCACTGGTTAGCCTTGGCTTGATCGTATGCCCCGTACTCCAGGTTCCCGATGAGCATCAGGAGGACATGGGAGCACTCGGTCAGCGAGTTGATATTGTTGACGCCGAGCAAAGACAATCGGACATATTCGCGTGCATAGTCCTAATTTTCGAAAAAAAAAAAAGTCAGTATACAGCCCATACCAAATAAGAAGGAACCCCCGGCTGCTAAAAAACTTAACCGGTTCCACAACGCCTGCCTATTCACCACCGTATACGCCGCCCAATCCCCCTTGGTCACCTCATCCCTCATCAAATCCTCATCACTCGGAAACCTCACCACCCTCACCCTCCCCGGCGCCACCGCCTCCATCATCTCCCCAAAAAACAGCACATCCCATATCCCCGGCGTGCTATCCTGCAACGCCAACGGGCGATTCCGGTCTACCGTCGTCTGCTAGCTCGTCATGTGCGCGCCCACCAGCCCCGTGAGGCCCCGTAAGCCAATTATCTTATTGGCGAACAAATGAAAACAGCTCCGGGGCTTTGGAGAAGGTGGAGGGGAGGAAGCCGGGGGCAGGCATTGCATTGTCGCGGCGGCCGATGAAGGTGTGGATGTGCGGGTTGAGGGAGCATGTGACGGTGATGATGTTGGCGGCTAGCTGGATCAGGTCAGCCATTGATATATCGTATCCGAGAGCGTGAAACTCGGCGTGCCAGGTATCCCTTTTCTCAATGATAAGCAATAGCCCTTCGTTATCGGGGCAAGTACTATGGACCCGTCGGCGCTGCCATAGGGAGAATACTTATCCCAGACGGCGGTATCGTGGAAGCCGAGGCGAATGGCTTGGCGGGCCCATTTGGTGCAACGACCGGAAGGGTTGCGGAAATGAGGATGGAGAATGTCGGTGATATGTTGCCAGATGCAACAGGGGGGCAGTGTTGAGGAGGATGGATTTGATGGAGGTGGTGGTGGGGGTGAGGAGGTCGTCGATGAATTCCTGGGGTTTTTTCTTTTGTTAGTTGGTTGGGGGAATGCAGGGTTACTGGAGCGGAGCGTATATCCCGCGGCATTGCCCACAAATGCCAAGAGAATTAGAGCCGTTGCCACCATGTTGATATTTGTCAAAGTAGATGTGATATATACAATCTCTCAACTCGTAAAGTCTGATGATGCACATCTCATATATCCATGTCATCAGAGAATACCCGGGGCAGAGACACCCTATATACCCCCTCATGACTCTGCGCAATCTCCCACATCCGTCCCTAAATCACCAACAGAAAACCTCGTCTCTCTTCTTTCCTCCCCCCTCCCTCCCTCCCTGCCCCCCTCCATCTCGAATATTATCTAGCTTGGTCTTTTCACTGGCTATAGCGCTACAGCTGATATGTCCACAGTCGGCTTAGCATCCGTACATGTTCGTATCTATACTCTTCCCCCTCCCCACCTCTTGGAATAGGCTCTCGTCACAGCATATGAGCATATGTGTATTTGTGTATGTACTGTTTATCTGGTCCTCTTTCGTAATCTAGAAGACTAAATATACATCTTCTTTGCCTGCACCCCCACCGATACTGCTCCTTCCCTCCCCTGCGGCCCCACCTCAAAATCCCGACGGCGACGACGACCTTTTCATCTCCAATACCACCGCCATTTCCCATTCGTTTTATTTCTTTTTTTTATTTATTTATTTTTGTTTCTATTTCAAAGACATTCCCCATCACCCAGAAACACTTCCTTCCCACCTTTCCACCTTCTCACCCCCAACCCGGCCCCCCATGAGACAGATCCATCATCAGCCCGCCCTCAACCCAACCGACTTTCCCCAAAAGGTCAAAACCAAAAGAAACACTTCGGTACATCTCGCCTTGCATAATTTCCCTGTATCTCCTTGTCTTTTTTTTTTCCAATATATCCTTTTTGAATCAACAAGACAGAAAACAAAAAATTCCTTTCATATCCTCTTGTCTTTCACTTTCCATCTGACAACGCCACATCGCTATAAAATAACCAGCTATAAAATACCCCAATAAAGTGGTGTCATGTCAACGTCCCGACCCAAGGATTATGATGCTCATAAGCTTATAATCTTATATTATGGCTTACATTTTATACATATAGCATAAGCTCAAATCTTCACTATCCCCTCATATTCTTAAATAACACTACACCCACTTGTAAATCTAAATCCGTTATGGTCTAGTGGCTAGGATATCTCGCTCTCAACCACCAATACTAGTTGCGCCGAGAAGGCCGGGGTTCGATTCCCCGTATCGGAGTCCTCTTTTTTCTTTTTCTTTCCTTTTCTTTTCTGAAACCCACACGCATACTCGCATACACAACACCAATAACAAATCCCCACCCCCAACATACATCATCCTGCATCACAGCTCCTCTCCCCACCCATCGTACAAACTTCAGATCAATACCGTCCTATTGGAAGTACTCCTTTCTACTTCTACCTTCCGAATCCGAAATTGAGGCCATGGCAGTGCTGTTCAACCAAGCGCGATGCAAAGATATGCTTCATTTTACTGAGCTTGCGGACTAAATTGCTTTTGAGAAATCTGCTAAAGTTTATGGGGCTGCCTCCTGACTATTCCGTTATCTTGAACGCGTTGCGGTTGGCCGAGGCACTTTTTGATATTGCAGACCGTCTCTTACAATACAAAAATTACATGGTAGGTAACGCTTTCACGCTTGCAGATATCTACTGCATGCCCCTTACCAAACGACTCTTCGCATACGGATATGGAGACATAATCATCAATCGCAAATCTGTGAGGGCTTGGTGGGATCGGGTTATGAGTCGGCCTGCCTTACAGAAGATATTAGCTGCTGACAGGGAGATTTCTGGTGCTGCTGCTGATGGATAATAGGAAAGAAGGCAATGGGGTAATTGTTTTTGGCTCATTTATTTGATCAAGCATGATATTCCCTACTGGTTGATTCTATCAAGACGGCTTCAAGAAGGTCATGCTGAGCATAGGGACTTCGACGTCTTTGGCAGCTACTTACAAAACCATTACTCGATCAAGTGAATGTATACTACAATAACTCTATCTAAGCTCCCTACATACCTCTATAGACAGACCTATCGTGCACTCATAACCCTTGGTGAACATCCCAAGAGCCATTGTGTCCTGCCTAAACCTGCATGCATATATTACTGTGCATCAGGGAAAGTGATGTAAATTTTGGTCCCAATGTGTTGATCAAATTGCCTGTAATACTCTGGGGCTTCTTCGATACTGATATGGGAGCTGACAATGAAGCTCGGCCGCGCCTTACCACTTGCAATCAGGTCAATCAGCTGGAGGGTAAGCGGTTCGGTATTGACAGGTCCACTTCGCATACTTAATCCCTTATTGAAGAAGTCGGCCATGGGAAACTGGATCGAGTGGGACAGAAGACCAGCGCGCGGTGTCCCAGTCGAATTAGTTGCCTGTGTGAAGATGCCGATCTTCTGTCCTATGCCACCTTGCTGAGCAGTGATGGCAACCATGTTGTTGATGACTTCATTCTCACTAGGTTGCTCACGTGCATCAACAGCTTCGGCGCTGATACAATCGATACTGCGTGTCACACCTTGTGGTTCATGCTCTAGAATCTACTGCACTAGGTCGGATGTGCCAAAGTCGATAGGGATGGCGCCAATGGAGCGGGCAATCTCAAGCCGATCGGCGATGCGATCTATTGAGTAGATACATGACGCACTACGGAGAATGGCCGAATACGCTGCAAGTAACCCGACGGGCCCAGAACCAAAGATGACGACGGTGTCGCCATGTTCAAATCCGGAATAGTCAAGAGCTGCCCAAGCATTTGCCCAAATATCGCTTACGAGAAGGTAATCGTCATCTAGATGCGTGCTGTTTGTTAAGTTTGTCTGCGGTATCGCCATGAGGTTGCCATCGGTCTATGGTAAGCGTGCGTACTCAACTGTGGGTATGTGAGTATGCAGTTCAAAGGATGACAGGAGATCGGAGTATACGCACCTTGAAGTCCGACTGGTAGACCATATTCTATTCCAAGACCAAACGCTACATGGGCGCCTCCACCAACCTGGCCATCCTGTACGGCATCTGGGATGATTACCTTATCCCCTACAGAGAACTGCTCGATACCATCCCCTACCTCGGAAATGATGCCAAAATGGCCTCGTGGCCTATGATACACGGAACATTGATGCTGCCCCAGACTCCGTGATACACATGCAAGTGGCTACCACAGATGGCTGATGTGGTGATTCAAACTATAGCATCGTTTAGACCCTGTAGAGCTGGCCTAGGCACGTCTGTGACCTTCATCTGGAAAGGGATGCCAGCCCAGATGACAGCGCGCATAGTTGCGTTGAGAGCCATAGCAAAGGCTTCGCTTTGAGAATTCAAATCCGGAATTTTGAGGTGAGGTAATCGGCGTTTAATTTTTGGAAAATCTTGCCTTATGCTAGCCTAGAAAATCTGGGCGTAGTAGGTTAAATATGTATACACTACCGGCGCCCCCTGATAACAGCCAATAGATACTGATATAATGCTGCGAACGTACGTGTGACTTGTTCAATAGGAAGAGCTAATTCAAGATATCAAACCCTCTCAGCCAAGTCTGTCGTTCATGGTGGCAGCCGTTCGATAAGCTGCGCTCCTTCAATGGCATGGCATCTAGAGCTCCCACGTCATACAATCCGGTTTCTAAGCACAAGTATAATCCACAGCTTGGCTGTGTGTGTATGCAAATACACACGGCCTGGCAACCCGCATACGATACCGTGCCGGGTTTAGTAGCTTGGCAACCGGCGCGCGATATTGTTGTAGATGGCTTGTGTATTTTCGCCGGTGAGTAGCTCTAAGTTCCGGTATGTCCGAAGCTTTCATCAAGAAAAAAAATCATTCTTGCTCTGATGGCGGGAGAGCATGGGCACACAGGAACCCCTACTTGAACACGTATGTAACTCGACACATCTCGATATCTGTGAACATCCCGTTATCCCAACTTGTCTCGGCCCGACAACTTAATACGTGGCTCATTTGTTAGCAAGGAGACCTAAACGACCCGGTCTCGTCGAGCTCATTAATTTGGGGGATGGAGTTTAACGTAAAGCGAATCATTTCGTCACCCCGTCGAAATAGCGGAGGCTAGTTTTCTTATTTTCAACATTCAGGTGTTCTGCGAGCCCGATAACATGGATCGAAGCTGGATTTGTTTGTCAACTCGTCCGTAGAATGTCTGCAACAAAGATTATCTTGCTAGACAATCTTATCTTTACCAATCGGCCATCGGATGCGGAACAAAAATTCTTTCTAATCTCCGTCAAGCGATGTTAGTCAACAGACACCGCCAGCTCAGACAGCCGTTAACTGAATAAGCTTAGCCACGTATCAGGGCTATATATTCTCCTATCCTGGAAGCAGGTGCCGAGACACAACGAAGAGTATTCAGCACAAACGTCTGTTGTTTACTATCGACCCAACATTACCCAACCTGACTTCCTTTTTCATCTATTTAACCAACTGCTCCCTCTTGAAAATGGCAAGCATGTCCTCTCACTTCACGATCGTGTTGGCCGAAAGACCCAAGGATGATATTCCCCCAGGCAAAACCTTCAATAAACGCATTGAACCCAAGCCGACAGAAGAAGGGCTCCAGGATGGCGAATTACTTGTTGAAAATCTATATCTTGGTATTGATCCTGCTATGCGAGCTTGGATTAGCAGTAAAACCTTTTATCCTGTGACTCCAAGTCTTTCTACTCCCGAGAGCTCATATTGACTTGTATTTGCATCACAGAATCCGCCACGTACATAGAACCAGTAGCAATCGGCCAAGTCATGCGTGGGGTGACTGCCACTCGTGTCCTCGTCTCAATATCTCCAAAATCACAAAAGGGCGATATCATTCTCACTTGCTCTGGCTGGAGAGAATATGCAATTATTCACGAGGCGACCATTAAGGCAGCATCTTTCCCTACCTACAATCCAGTGGCCATCCGATTATCTCCCAGGAGTCGGTATCACAAGCATTACGGGTTATTTGGCTATGCTCCGTGTCGGGGAACCAAAGGCGGCTGAGACAGTTGTCATATCTGATGCTGCCGGTGCCACGAGCAGCATTGCGGGGCAGGTGGCAAAGATTCTTGGAGCCAGGTTCGTAGCCATTACTGACTCGGACAAGAAATGTCGCCGGTTGGTAGAGGAACTCAGCTTTGATAAGGCTGTGAATTACAAGGATCCTGACTTCCAGCACAGATTCGAGAAGGCAACACCGAATTTGATCGATGTCTATTTCGATAATGTTGGGGGAAGATCCTGGACATGGCAATAGAGAGGGCCAATATTCATTCGAGGTTTGTTATCTGTGGAGGGATAAGTGAATACAATTCTGATCCTAACTCGTTGGGAGGAATAAAGACAAGCTGTGTGTACTCAAGAGAAGCAAAAGTTCAAAATGGGCCGACTCCTGAACAGAATTCTCTCCAGATATTGACCAAGAGAATCAAAATGCAGGGCTATCTGGTCTCTGACGACCAGAAAATTTTCTCTGAAGCGCGAAGCCAGATTGCGAGGTGGTTAGAAGATGGCAAGCTAAAACGGCAAGAAACTATTATTAAGGGTGGCTTACATGTCGCTGAGCAAGCACTTGTTGACATGTACAAGGGAGCTAATATGAGGAAGATGGTAGTTAAAATTAAAGAGTAGGGGGGTTTTTAAAGGTACTTTTCCTGGCAGATTGAGAAATAATACCTCAAAAATTGACCCACTAGCCGACCGCAAATACATGCGAGTCGCGAATGTTCTACCACTCTCTGAGAGCTATAACGCCCGCGTTCCTTTAGTAATTTGGTCGGCAGATCCATACACTAATGTTAGCGAGCTACTCTGATAACTTTTAATACGAGACTCGATCAGAATGGCGTGTGAAGCGACCTCAGTCGGATTTTGAAGCGTCTGCAAAACCCAATGGAGCCAGCAAAGATAATAGACTTCTCGCGAGTCGCTTGGGCTCCGGCTCCGGTTCCGGTTCAGGCCGAGTTTCAGGCAGGGGGTACAATACAGGATCAGATACCAGATGGAACCGTGGCTCGGCCCGTTGTTTAGCCGCTTCTTGTTCCCTGATATTCTTCAACGTCAGAAACTTTAATAGGTATCGCATGCTCAATAGAAGGCACAGCAACAGCTCTGAGGGACTCCTCTCACTCTTCTCCCTCGTCCGAATCATCAATTTTCCTATTCCGTCTCTTTCTTGCAATTTCCGGGCTCTTGCGGACAATCTCTCTCTCTCTTCGTTTTCGCGTTTCCTCTCAATCTCCTTCTCACGCTCTATCGCCCGCTGTCTTTCAAGTTCTCTCACGCTCTCTTTGACACTCCCGCTCCAAATCGTTTTCAATCTCCTCGTCTGGCTCGTCCTTTTACGTTCTACAAACTAGAGTCCTTCTAACCTAAGGCGGCGGGAGCGTCGCCGGGATGTCGCTGTCCCTTCTTGAATCCTAATCCTCCAGGATAACAATTAGGTTCTGCGTGGTCCTGTCACTCAAGGACTCTGTCTGCTGCGTCTGCGTTTGTGGTTTCTCAGACGTCTCCGTGACAGGAGCCGGTAAACTACGGCCAACTTGCTGATTTTCCGGCATCCGAAGAGTTAACAATGCAACGTTCTCAGAAATAGGCGGCGTCAAGATCCCGAAAATTCCAGTGATACTCTGCTTTTGTTCCTTTTCCTTATCCGTCTGAACCAGCGGCAATACTAACGGCAGAGCATTCTGCGTACAGTCCGACTCGATAAATGAGTCGCTCAAAATAACCTGCGAAAGTGGATAAAATCTCCTCTGCGGCGGTAGCGGCGGTGCGGGTGACAAAATGGATTAATATCTCAATATCACTGCGCTAATGTTCTCCACTGTCTGCCGACTCAGTCTATCAGCCGGCGAAAAATTACTCGGAGTTTTCCCTACTACGTCAGGGAATCCGGGAGGTGGGTATAATTGATGGCGGTGATGCTGAGGGGGAATGGCGGTGGTGGTAGTGTTAGTAGTGTTGGTAGGAGGTTGTTATTCGACATTATGGCGGTTATAGAGCGCAGGCAGGAGTGCGCGGATTGGGGTGTGGGGAATGAATATGGCGGCAGCGCGTAGGGATGGGAAGCAAACAAGTGAAATCAGAGTAAAACACAATAGTGATGTCGTTTTGGACGGAAGGGGAAAAAAATAAAAGATGGTGATGATCTATTAAAGTTGAAGACGAGTTTAATATGTTTTGTTTTTGCAGGGGAAATCTCAGCCGTGTTAAGCAATCATAGTCAGAACAGCTACCTCAGACAACTCCGGAAGGAACCCTATAATTTGTGGGGGCATCTCTGGGGTTGTGTACGACATAGGCAGGAACTTGCGTCTGTATCGGAGAGTACGAAGAAGTTGGGTGAATCTGAAGCAGGAGCAAACATAGACAGATGACAAACATTTACGGGCGTTGTCAAGGTAAAGATTAAAGATGTAAAGAAGAGTAATCTGGTAGTACAAACAATGATCTTATTGTTGGACTCGGTTGCGTATGTAAATATGTACATTAGTTGATCTCTATAATTACAATGACAAACAAACAGTAACTCTATCTATAATTTAAGGCAACAAGCTTAGTAGTTACTCGGCTGGTTGCACTACAGCTTTGGCGGTAGTGTCAGTAAACGTCCCGTTTGCAGGAATTGCCTTTCCATCCAATTGGGAAGGTTCACTGGCTGTGACCGTCGAATTCCCACCGTCTGTCCTCTCCTCTTTCTTCTCCTCCAAGGTCTTTTGCTCTTTTTCTTTACTTGTCTTCTCTTCATCTTCTTTCTCTCCTTTCTTCTTGTTATCTTCTGTCTTGGTCTTCTTCTCCTTTTCCTCCTCTATCTTGACTGCCTTCTGCAATTTCTCATCCCACCTCCCCAACCCTCTCTCCATCCTCGCTCTTGTCTCCTCCCACAAGGCCCTCAACGGATATCCCTCAGGCATCTCCCAGCCCTTATAATGCAATGACCTCACATTGAACGAATAATCCGTCAGTCCAGGCCGGTTAGTGCTCCAGATTGCCTCGGCCTTGACCCACGGCATCGGCCCCAAGGGTGCCCCAATCTTACATCGCAGTTCCTGATCTTGGAAGAAATCACAATGCCTAAAGGCATAATTCAGCAAATTCTGCTCGGGCATCTGCACTGTAAAAGGTCTGATTTCTTCGGGTATATCCAACAAGCTCATCAGATACTCAAACAGCTTCTTGTCCGGAGCCGCCAGCCAGAACCCAGCATTGAAATACTCAGTCGTCATCATCGGATCATCGGGATACGAATGTTTGTTGCCTCCCATATAGGCCACATCCGGCCTGGCAATGAAAACATAGGAATCGGGCAAACCAGCTTCTCCCGGCATATGTCTGTTGTGCACTGTCAATCTCGGATGGATGGACTCAGGCGTATAAAACAAGTCATCCACAGGGCCCAATAAGACATTGTCAGCATCCAGGAAAAGAACGCGGGAGAACATGGTCCATTCAAAGAGGCGCAGTTTGTTCATTACGTGAGCCCATCGGGCATCGCCAGTGTTTAGGGCATGAAGGTTTGGGAGATCTTCGATCTCAATGACTTGGGCGCCATCTTGGCGGAGCTGTTCTCTTTTCGCATCGGAGACCAACTTTCCCACGGCGACGATCCAGTAGATGTGTTTTCTTCTCTGGGCCCTGACGCCTGTTTTTCCCTCGTACAAGATTTGCCAAGTGAGCATGCGCGCGTTGATAAAATAGTAATCTTCAGCAGCTTCCTCCATGTCCTTATCCAGAAAGGTGACAATGGCCACTTTGGACTTTTCTTTGAGCGTTGCAACACCGCCGGGGCGTTCATAGCCAGGGACATCTTCAGCATGCTCAAGATAATCGCCAACCATGATGGATGGAAACTGCGGCATGATCAGGACTTGCTCATCATCTTCCGGTTCGTCGTCATCGTCAAAGGCCCCCAGACCAATGGTAACTGTAGCATTCTTGGGGACAGCCGTCATATTCTTGCGAGCTTGTGCCAGTAACGAGTTGTCCCCACCCTTTTCATCCTTGCTCTTTACCATCGGAGTGGCCGTGACGACGACCGTCACCGTCTCGGTGGTTGTGGATGGCAGACTCACAGGGCACTGCGGGGGTCCTGGAGAATCAGCAGGGCATATTGACGTGCGGAGCGAGGCGACGTCAAGTGTTGATGGGAGAGTGCGGGGGGTGACGAGGTAGAGAGTCAGTGCGAAGGCGGCGAGGAAGAGGAGATGGATTCGCCGGCGGACCAGCATTTGAAGTTGTAAGCGCATTTAGAGTAGTGTGGTCGGCGGGAGGGCCGCCGTGGAGTGATTGTGGAGGGGTGCGGTTTGGGATGTGAATGAGGCGGATGAAGTAAATGGCGAGTGGACGGATTCGGCGTAGTAAGCGAGACAGGGGTTATATGTGGTTCTAGGGTTCGGGTTTTTCAGTCATGGCTTAGCCATAATAGTGATGGAGAACAAGTATATATAATTCATAAAGATAGTTGGTTAATATTAAGATGATAAATCATATTCTAAAAAGAAAAAGGAACAAAAGATGGGAAGAATGCGGCTACATAGTCTGTGGGATCTGGAGAGATTTCCCGGCAGATATAAAATTACACGAGCGCGCAGGCAAAGCAAGCCACTTGGCACTTAAATCATCAGACAATCAGAGCTCAGGTGCGTAGAGATGATTTTCCTCATTGTTTCCTTTGTTGGGATTGTGTTGTGTTTGGGGTGAATTGGCAAACTCTGGTCCGACCATGTCGTAGGGATATCTGGATGAACGCATCTGGTTAACTCGGATTAGAATGAGAAAACCATGTCAAGTTGGTCATGTACTTTTTTTAAATATTCTTATTTTGTTATCTTTTCTTTTATCCTCCTTCGGATTTTTCTCTTCTCTTCCATTATGCAAACTTTAGTCCCCTTCACCTTTCATATAGGTTATAAGCCTAGTTTACACCTGGATTTCCTAATACCATTATCTGCTCTCTTTTGCCTTCATTTTAGCAATTCAAGCCATCCTCTCTACCATCTACCTTTCTCTTGATTCCTAGAGTACTAGTTATTTCCTTGGAAATGACACTAGATACTTGATTATATATCTACTTGAGAATAAATCTGAAGTTTTTACTAATGTTACTAATTTTAAGGCTTTGACTGGAAACCAGTCAAATAAGAAAATCAAGATCCTAGCTACTGATAACAGTATAGAATATATAAATACTAGATAAGAGAAGTCTTAAGGGCATTTTATTTGGCCTAAATAAAAATGTATAAGGTCTATGACTTGAAAGCTAGAAAATACATCATGACTAGAGACATAGTGATTCTAGAAGGTCATTTCTATAAACCTACTAAATCAAATACCTTTAAGGAGTTAAGGATGCATACCATTAATACTAGCTATCTCAATACTAAGAATCTAGAAACCTCTATGAACTCAGAGCCATTTATAGACTCAGAAACCTCTACATATTCATAACCTCATACACACTGTCAATACTCTATAACTCCAAAACCTTCTATAAACTCAGAACCTTCCATAACTTATATGCCAGACATCATGACTTATAAGCTAAAATACACTTAAGTTGCCTTTCAACTGATCAAACGATGATATTGATAACCTAGCTCTCTTTATAGTTCTAGATAATGTTTTAGGACCCAATACCTACAAATAGGCCATCCACTCAGACAGAGCCAAAGATTAGCATCTGGCCATACAAAATGAGGTAGATAGCCTTAATGAACAAAACGTCCATAATACACACCCTAGATCGAACTATAAAGACAAAAACACCATCAAAGGGAGATAGGTCTACAAACTTAAAAGAGACAAAGAACTCTATTATTAAAAAGTACAAAGCCTGAAGTTTTATAATCATCACAACTCATCTTCAATATATTTTATCATCTTTAAGTCTTCTTGCTTTGCTGTCTTTTCTTTTATCCTCCTTCAGGTTTTTCTCCTTTCTTTCATTGTGCAAACCCTTCGTCTCCTTTATCTTTTTTATATTTTTTTTAATATACTGATTTTCCATTATCTTTTATAAGGGTCAAACGGGACATACAAACCTACTGTGACTTGACTTACACAGATGGGAGAAGGGAAGGGGGTGCGGGTCGAATCCCCCTGACATGATGGAACCCCTTGTTGAGCTGAAACAATGCAAAAAGGAAAGAAAGTCTAAGAAAGTCTGGAAGGGTTACAGGAAGAAAAAAAAACAGAGGAATGGACTTGGGGAATGGTGGCGGTTGTCAATCAGGTGGCAGATGGTCAATTGGCTAGTTGGATACATATTTGAATAGAGTGGGCGATTAAGGAAGTCGGTAGAGTGACGGGTGATATTTATTGCTGTGCCTACGGCATGACGATGTCCTGTACAATATTGTAATTAAATAATTACTGACATGACTATTCAACAGCACTGCCTTGTCTAGACTAGCCAGACATCATGGTCAAATGGGAGACCACGCGTCGCTCCAGGGGCCCAAGCCCAAACCCAAGCCTAAGACTAAGCCCAAGCAAGCATCAACCGTCATTACACATATTATACTCATAAGAGCTAAATAACTATTAACCTGCGCCCAGACAAACCCACCAATAGAACCAACGCAACTAACACTGGCCCTGAGCACCTGCCAATCAAATACAACCATAACCTTGTTCCTGCATCTTGGCGGCCATCAATGGAGCCGCCGGGTGTCTCAAGTCGAGGCAAAAGGAAGAAGAAGAAGAAGAAGAAAAAGAAAAGAAGGGGGATTTTCTGTATTAAATATTTAGAAATGAAGACTTGAGTCTGGTTAAATAGAGAGATGGCCCTGTGATTTGGGTTCTGTATTAATTTTGATTTTCTCTTTTTGTAAATTATGCTTTTTGCCGAGTACTTGTGGGAGGATATAGTCTTTGCTTAAGTTGTTTTCGGTCGTTGTTGTGTAAGTCACGGATACTCTATCTCTCTTTCCCACTCTATCAATCTACATATCTACACAGCTCATTTATCAATCTACATATATCCATCCACATATCTACATCACTCACAAAATTCCCTGACCTCTCAACCCGCCATTCCCCCTCCAACCTGTGACACTCTTCTCTCTCTCCTTCCTGTTCCCCCTCTAAACATAGACCCCTTCGAAACGCTGACTAACACCTCACCCTAGCCCTCCTTATTTCCGCCTGGCAACGTCTCTGCCTCTGTATCTCTGTCTTGCCTCTCTCAACATAAGTCACTCACCATCATCATCATCATTCATTATTTCCTTTCTTCTTTTTTTTTTTTCCTTCCCTTTTCCTTCTTCGTGCTCCCCCTCCTGTGCCTGTCATCACAAATAGCTACTGCCTGTCAAATCCAGCCGTTCGTGATCGTCAACCGACGCTGGGACGTCACTCGTTCAACAACTTCCCTCCACTCTATTTTTTTTTTCTCTTTTTTCTATTCTCTATTCTATTCATTATTTTTTCTTGTTTTTTTCCCCCTTCCCTCCATCATCAACCGTAATACAAACCAGAAAAGAGATCACAAAAAAAGGGTCTCAACGACCAACAATCCCCTCCACGATGCTTCCGCGCCTCTTTCTCATCGCCACCGGCATCGCCGCCTGGCCGCAAATCTTTGACAAGACCTCCATCACCTCCTTCTCCACCACCTCCACTTCCTCCTCCTCTTCCTCCACCGGAAATACCACCTATCCCCTCCTCAATTCCACCATCCCCTCCAATACAAACATCACTACCACCACCCGCCGCCCACACGCTCGCGCCCTCCCCGTCGTCGGCGATGACCTCTTCAACATTACCCTTCCTGTCGCCCAACTCGAGGGTGGCCTCCCCAAGTACGCCCGCGGGCTTCCCGTCATCGGCGATGACCCGGCAGCCCTGTACAAGATTGCGGCGCCCATCTCGAAGAGGGGGCTGCCGGTGGTTAACTCAGATCCGGATGCCTTGTATAAGATTACACTACCGGTGTCTAAGGGGTCATCTTCGTCGTCTTCTTCTGGGAAGGAAAAGAGGGACCCGGAGATTACGGGGGAGCTGGATTTGCCTATTGAGTACCGCGAAGTCGACGAGCGGGGGTTGCCCATTATTGGCGATGACGAGATTTCCTTGTCAGTGACGCTCCCCGTCGCTTTGAACTCCCGCGGCCTCCCCGTCATCACCGACGACCCGTCCGCCATCTACAAAATCACCCTCCCCATTGTCAAGTCCGGCGCCGGATCTTCTTCTTCCAACTCAACCACCAGCAAGCGTGCCGTCGAACTCTCCAACGTCCCCTCCCTCCACCTGTCGGTCCCCATCGTGCAAAAACGCGACCCGGCCTCCTCTGCCAAGAATCCCCTCCCCACCGACACCACCACCGATGACGACGCTCTCGCTTTTACCCTCCCCGTCACCGTCATCGTCACTAAGGGCGCCACGGCCCCCGCCAACTCGAAGCGCGCCATCACCCTGCGCCCGCCGACAGCCGAGGAGAACGTGCCGATGCACCACTATTCTATGGAGCACAAGCGCAGCGAGTACGGCAAGCCGAGCAAGCGGGAGCCTCATGGGGTTCTCAAGATGCCCGTGGTCAAGCGGGAGAAGCGCGGACTGACATCCCGGACGGGCCGGGAGATTGAGAAGGCGTTGGACCGGCTGGCGCGGCGGGATGGCGAGGTGATTTCGATGTCGGTGGCCAACCGATCGGATGTTTCGTACTATGCTCAACGTAAGTAAACGTGCTACTCCCTGCCTCCCTCCCCCCCCCCCCCTTTTTTTTTTATGATAGTTTGGTACTTATGTGGCTTGACACGGACAATGCGGAAGTCCCCGTTGTTCTGCTGTCGGCCAAAAAAAGAATGTGATCGCCCACATCTTGCAGGTCCCCCATAGACCGCGGCGGATGTGGCCAGTGTCACCATGTCGTCGTTTTGTGTTCGTTAACATTTTGATGGTGATGCCTTCGGTTCGTCATGGGCTTTTTGGTTGAGGACCTGCACACTAATTCTTTGCCGGCTTTCCTTTCCTAGGTGATGAAGAAGATCAGCAAATCGAGGATCAAGAAGAGGAAGAGAAGGAATAATAAGATGGTAGAATGATAGAAATGTAGGAGGGTAATGAGAAGAGAGAATGAGGTGGTGTAAGATACTCATCTCGAGCTGGTCTCGAATCAACAGAAAAGAGGAAAAAAAAAAGAGGATATCAGCAGGAAAGGAAGCAAAGACAAAAGAAGAGGATAGCAACGAACCGAAAGCACCAAACAAACCCCCCCTCCCCCATTTTTTTTAGTAGAAGACACCTCTCCCATCGTCGGCCCATCTCTGGATCCGCCCCCTCCAATAAAACAAAGACCCCCGTTTTTCTCTAACTTGCTGATCTCTGCGCCCGCTCTGTGTGTATATACTAATCCCTCCACTCTCTAACCCACAGTCGACTTCGGCACCCCCGCCCAGTCCATCTACGTCCAACTCGACACTGGCTCCTTCGAACTCTGGATCAACCCCACCTGCGACAACCTCTCCTCCGGCGACCAAATCTTCTGTGAAGCCGTCGGCTCCTACGACCCCTCCTCCTCCTCCACCTCCTCCGGTCCCTCCGGTACTGCCTCCCTCAAATACGGCATCGGCGCTGCCAACATCTCTTACTACAAAGACACCATTGTCGTCGGCCCCAACAGTGCCCTCTCCAACGTGCAATTTGGCGTCGCCTCGTCTACCGAGGACCAGTTTGCCGGCATCATGGGCCTCGGCTACGGCAACGGCGACACCATTTCGTACATGAACCTCGTTGACGAGCTTGAGAACCAAAACATCACTTCAACCAAAGCCTTCTCCCTCGGCCTTGGCGCCAAAGACAAGACTGACGGCGTCATCGTCTTTGGTGGCGTCGACACCGGCAAGTTCATAGGACCCCTCACCAAGATCCCCATCATCCCCGCCAACAAGTCCCCCGATGGCGTCCCCCGCTATTGGGTCCAGATGCAAAACATTACCATTACGCCGCCCTCCGGTCAGCAATCCGATGCCTACAATGGCTCCAACATCCCCGCCTTCCTCGACTCCGGCGCCACTCTGACCCTGCTGCCCCCTGATGTTGCTGACGCCATCGCCGCCGACTTCGGTGCTACTGATGGTGTGTCGGAAAACGGCTTCTACGCTATCGACTGCGATGTCGCCAAGGCCAACGGCACCATTAACTTTGTCTTTGACGGTATCACTGTCGAGATCCCCTACTCCGAGATGGTCCGTACCCTCTCCACGTCCCCGCCCACCTGCTGGCTCGGCCTCATCCCGTCCACTGAGTTCACACTCCTCGGCGATACCTTCCTCCGCTCCGTGTACACCGTCTTCGACGTCTCCAACGACGCCGCCTGGTTCGCCCCCTACGAAAACTGCGGCGAGGATCTCCACGCCATCTCCAACGGGACCAACCTAGCTACCGTCACCGGCCAATGCCAAAAGACGGCCAACACGGCGACCCTGCCGAACTCCGAGGAGCTGGCCACCATGACCAGCAAGTCGGATGTGCCCGCAGTCGAGAGAACGTCGACGCTGGATGCCACCACTAACAAAACTAGTGTGCCGGTGGCCGCCACTACCAGTGCTGTTGGCGCTGGTCCTACGACAGCCGCGGCCGTTGTGATGACATCGACGAGTGCTGCTGTCACTGTGGCGGCGACGCCGTTGGTGACCAGTGCTGCTGCGTCCGCAAGTGCGTCCGCCGTGCAGACTGCGGGGGCATCCTTTGTTCGGATATCCGGCGGGCTTCTCGGGGCTGTCGTTGTCGGTGCCGTTGCGGTGATTTAGACTGTGATTGTTCTGTAACTTGTGTTTAGTTATTTGGTAGTTAATGGGCGGTTCTAAGGGGTTATTTTTCTCATTTTCATTGTCTTTTTGGTCTGGATTATTTATTCTTGTTTCATATACACTAGGAAGTTTGGATGATTACTTTTTTTCTTATGTTTGTTTGGGTTGTTGGATATTGATATTTGATTCTTCGCTTCTGCCACAAGGCGCCTACGGGCTTTTTGTTAATACACATCACTTGATGTCATCCACTTCAAGTCCCGTGATATCAACACGTAACCTCAATCGCTTACAACTTCTACTCTGCATCACCAAGACATCGAACATTAAAATTGACTTACATATCTTAGGGTCATCAACCCTCGGTTTCTCCCTATGACTCAACCAGTTTTACTTGACGTCATCGCGCATCTCCACCAAGCCAATCCAATCATCCTCCCCTCTCCTTATCACCCCTCTGGTTCCTCTGGCTCGCTGCCCAACGTTTAAAAAAAGCTTTCTGCATATTGTTGCATCAGCTATCATGCCGCCAGTAATCTCTAAAAGGAGGAAATCATACGGATGAACTGCACGCCATATCACTATCACCCGTGAATGGTTTGTTCATGTCCTGATGTATAGGGTTCGACAACCCAGGGGATGCAACTTGGCCCGGAGGCCTGAGGGTGAGACACAGCGTTTCAACCAGAGACATCGGGAGGGGTTTTAATGGGGACAGGCTAGACAGAGAATGTATGGACTCTGTATAGAAGAAATTCGTCTCCCTTGCGTGGAATCTGTAATCAAGTGTAGACAAAGGAATGATGTCCATCTCTCATACAATGTTTGTATAAGACATAGCTCGAATCATGATGCTCCCTCAACGCCTGAGTTAAAGCAATATTGCCCATCTTGTGTCTTCATGTGTTGACGGTCCTGTCTTGAAAGGTCAGTAGTGCAGTCTCCATCTCTATCCTCTGTCTCACCTCCGTACTTAATTCCCCTCACTTTCGTAGCCCAGATGTAGCCATTTTATTCTAATCACTCACCTATCACTCACGATGTTATTCCTCAACCAGCCATCCACCGTTCATCGTCCATCTTGCCTCCCACTTCACCTTCTACCACCCAAGAAACACACTCTCTTCCTCCTCTCATCTTCATCTTCCATCGTGAAAACATAACACCGTGCCAATTTCCCTCCTCACTCAGTTCAAGTCTGACCACCAATGTCGTCACACACATCTGTTTTCTCTCCCTGTTTTTCTGTGTAATCAACCACCACTACCACTATCACCACCAAAATCAGCAGGGCACAGACGACAGGGGGGCAAATGTGAGGATCTCACATCGTGACGCTTGCCCGTCCGTGCCAATCGTTTGCCGTTCGCTGCGAACTTGCATCGCGAGCCATCGTGAGAATGGCGAAATCAACCATTGCCCATATAATTAGATGAATGTATACTCATCCTGTTGTTCCATTTCCGCAAAAATAAGACGCTGCGGTCAACCGCCGGGCTCAAAGGATTGAAACATTTAGCCTCCCCATTGTCCACCTGTCAGCTGCCAAAAAAACCCACCTATAAAATCCCATTATGCTTCACAAGGTGCAAATATACAAAATTATCACAGCCCCACCACTTATCGTTTTCCTTTCCTCAAAACAGCAGCACCAACTGTACATCCGTTGGTTCAAAAGATCCCCGTTCTAGACCCTCTAGAACACGCCTAGCATGGCCCCGGCACAGATCACCCGTTAACTCAAGGGTTTGTACTTATTCGCCACGATCGATATCGATCAGTCAGACAGGCAAACCCTTAGTAATACAAATAGGAGTTGGAATGATGAATCACGGGCAGAGGTAGACGTCAGAATAGGTGATGAACTTGTATATTAAGAGGAGAGTTTTCTGCTTATAGGAAAGGATGCATCAGGATCTACTTAATACTGTACAGACCCACAGTAATCCTACACGTTATTTTACACAGTTACTCCACTTTACTCACAGCAGTTACGATGGATACCGATAAGTGACACTTAGTAACCTAAAGTAAAAAAAAAATCTACCAAATGGGATACTCCCTGTTTCTCTCTGCAAACTCTTGACCGCCAGAAGAAACCTTTCAGGACTTGGATGGAATCGTCAATCGGCTGGCTGTTGACAACGTTATCTAAAACACTAAATATTTGGAAATGCATGGTCTGTTTTTGGTCTATCGCTTCTCAAGTGGCAAATCGAGGCGTCGTGGATGACTATGGATGCATCTGGATGGCGGATGTGAGGACTTCGTTTGCTTACCGATACTGATGATAGCCTCAATGGCCATTAATGCTTTGTTGTTATGGGCAGGCCAAACGACAAGTAAAACACTTTGCTGATATCCTGTTTCCGATATCAATGCAGGTGAATAATGCCTCGTTTGTAAACTCAATCTATGAAACCAAATGTTCACCTGGCGGCACAGCCACTGCTGCAGCCTTTTCTCGTCATGCTTCTCGCTATTCTTCTTGTCAGCTTGTATATCTCTTAACAAAACACCAAACACCCTCATCTCCCCGACGATATGCAACTGCTGCATTCTCATTCGCTATTCCAATCAAGACTACATACCTGTCAGACATCCCGAAATGTACCCCATGGGTTAGGTGAACATGTAGTCCTCTCATCCCATCCAAACTCCAGTTCATCACATCGCCATCCATATATTCATCACCCTCCATATACATATGTACCTCTCCCTTAATTCAGCGTCTGTGTGTCGCCGCCGCATGTCAGGACAGCCCACCAACTGCAGCCCGTATGCACCTCTGCATACTGACCCCAGAAATTGAGTAAAAACCACTGCCTTCGGGCGTCAATTTACCACCGAAATAATAAGCATGGACACCTGGTGCCGCTCCCCCAATCGCATAAAATGAAACAAGCTGTCAAAACGAGAAGCTGATGATGAAGGCTACAAGCCCGCAGCCAAAAAAAAAATCAATAGTGACTAGGGTCTGCACTGTTAGTGCCCAGATGTCGGCCGATAGATATCACAGCTGATTACGAGTGATACCTTTACAACTCTATCAGTCAGTCATCATGGATTTTTTTTGTAGGCCATTTCCTTGCGAAAATAGTCAAAATCCGAAACGCCTGTCAACCGTGTGTTGACAATGGGATCTGACATTAATAAAAACATAAGCTGCTGGGCTGACTAGACACCGAGGGAATGTGTTGGTGATCTGTTTTAGTTGGCTGCTCAATGTGAACGTGACGACATACATTTTGCATTGGTGAAGATGTAACTCTTGTATCGCAATCTGAGACCAAGTATCTTTAGCGCTACAAACCCGCATGGCAGATCAGCTTATGGCTCTCTGCCTCCTTCAAGATAGAAATATACTGAGGAGGATTTGTGTAGTTGCGGCCGTTGGATACTTGACCCGAGGGTTACGTACAGTTCATCACAGACGAGTCCATATGACCGTTCCCGAGCTCCGAATAATTTCACGATGTGATGCGCAGCATAGTGGTGGGATTGAATTGCCCTAAACGCTTATGATATAATTTTGATTCGTCGGTAAATCCCTACGTCGTAATATTAGCCCACGGCTCTGGACATTATTTCTGAATGTGTGCTTTGTGACATCCAATGAGTCCATTGGGACAGACGAAGCGTCCACATATTTACCATGCCATTCTTGGCATACACAAGGGAAGCTTGGTGAGACATAGAACCATCATGGTGCCATGTCACCAGAGCTTGAGATTACAATGTTCCATGAGGGTTCGAAGACGAAGAATGTGTACAATTCTGGCGTGTTCTTAGACTTGACGTAGGAATCATGCTTGGAAAAAGCAACGACTAGAATATCACATTCTATCCCGCCAATACTGTTGACATAGTGTAACAAAGTCAATAGCCGTCCCGTCCCAATGCAAGATGCGTATGTTAAAAGACCCTGTAGATTTTCTGGTCGTGGTACCGCTGTCCGATATCTGTAAGTTCTATATCCACAGGGTACACTGGCCCACGCTATCAGGATCACAAAAATGCTGGGTTAGACTTGCACTACAAGCCGCTTGCAGAATCCCGGTACCTGTCAGGTAAAGTCAGATAGTCCGACCTAGACCAGACGGGAAATGTCTGACGCCACCCATTCTTGTCCATGTAGGTATTCGTTTTCAGTATCCAGAATCTGACCAATTTTCGAAATCAACTTCACATCAAGAGCACATCCTGTGAATAATTACTAATCACTAATAGTCCATACAGATGAACCCTCGAGCCTAACCTAATCAACTGTGATGACATCAAACATCTTGATTGACATCACCAGCAAGGGGCGGATAAGCTTATCATTGACCGCGGCCAGACCATGCGCATCTAACCCATCTTGGTCAATGCCATAGCAAGCACTCTTGATCTTCCATCATGCACCAGCAAGGTCTCTTCGTCAATGGTCTCAAAGGTAAAAGTCCAGGTTCACTCAAGCTCAACAATATGACCAAAAAGGAAGCAATCGGATACTTGACCTGCCATCCATCCATAAACGAAATCCCACCACGACTAACCATATCGCCCGTGCAAGATGGTTCGGACACATGATTGATATGGAGACATGTTACATACCAACCCGTTAGAGAATGACCACGAGAAACTCCACGTCGGTGTGTCCTGTTTTGAATGTGGATTGGAGGGGAAATCAAGGGCAGAAAGGAAGAGGCAGCTTGTCAGACGTGGTCCTGAAATCACAGCAGCCATCAATGGCTAAGGCTCGATGTGTGTGCTTAGAAGGGGAACTTCTTGTAATGACGAAATATCACAAATCTTCATCACATTTTATCATAGAGACGGGATTAAATTGTGCTGCAACAATATGTGCGTGTCGCGCAACATGCAGCACACTAATGCTGTTGCGTTATTTACCGGCGGATTTAGGTTAGATGATACCTAAAAATCATATTTACTTGCCGGCGTCCATGGTCTGCGTAATGGTTGGAAGGGTCTCAATTCTCATTCAATAGTGTGGCTGTCGTCGTATTTACTGTCTGTTTGTTTGTATCGGCAAGGCATGAATGGTAAATCAAGTTGGACTCTCGTGAGATTGGGTATCAGCCGTCATTCTCATGGCTACTGTGACGGCGCTTGTGGTAGGCCATTGGCAATGGATCGGGGGGCTTGGCTCCTGACTGCAGGTTACGTTCGATGGACACTACCTAATCACGAGAGAGTAGTCAATTTCAAGCATAGATATGAGTTTGCCGAATGCTGGACCTGAATGGGGATGCTATTGCTGGATGCAGTTATGGAGGGATTCCAACGGTGTATGAGAATTGTTTTGGACGGGACAAAGAAGAATGCACTGGCTTAATCCACTTTAATTGAGGCTCATGAAGCAGCTTGGCAGCAAATGAACGTAATGGCAAAGAGCAAACTTGCTTGATGCTACCAAAACAAACGAAAACACATATCTTGGTATGAAGCCGAAGAATCAGCCGCTAATGACCAGATCTGATCATCGTCTTGTGTAGTCCACGGCAGTGACAATCCTGCGATAGTCTCAGCTACACAAAACGTTCCTTTACTCATGAAGATCACAGTATATCCGAAATTTGCCCATGAATCCAGTCATCAGCTCCAAGCTACAGCATCCATGATCGTATGAGGAAACCACGCAGGAAAATTCTTTACTCTTTCTATACTTAGCTGTCTCATGGCTTGAGCGACGTCACTATTGTAATGCGATAACACTATCCCTCACATTACTCTCTAGGACGGTTCCTGCTTACAAAGTCTGAGCTCTGCAGCTTATTGCTGCATCTCCGCGTAATCCGCTGAAAATCATGCACCTATTGGCAATCAATAGTCTACCCATTTTGACGAACGTACGCTTTCAACTTGACTTCAAAGTTTTTTTTCTTCAGTTGGGTTCCTTTTATCAATTCGTAAACGCAGGACCCGTAAGAGAGAAAACATAGGTGATTGATTGCATGGGATTTGTCTTTTGGAACTCGGACCTGACGTATGAGGTATTGTATGTATGTAGTTTTCTCTTGAGGATGACCGGATGGGTGCATCGAAACGACAAGGCTGTAGACATGCTATTTAGTACTGGATTAAATTCCACAGCAGGGTCGGGTTCTCCAGGGAGTGAGATCACAAGTAGATATAAACATCAACAGACTATGAAATGTAAGCAGAGTCAAATGAACCAAGAATATCTGGATTGCCTGGTCCAGATTCACATGGAGCTCTGGCATGAAATAGGCTGACATGGTGAGTTAGAGAAGAGAAACAGCCTTAGTCTTCCTTTTCCCTTGTTTGGCTATCCGTGAATCATGCTCGTGAACGTTGATCTGCTTGGCTACTCTTGCTATCGTTTGTCTAGCCGAGCATGATATATAAATAAATAACATAAAAACCGATAACTTCAGCATAAATCATTGTGTCATTGTGGCCCTGGAGTGATTTTCACTGTCCTGACTTCCGCTGTCCGAGCTGCTTGCCGAGTTGAAATCGGCATGGGCTTTGCTGAGGCCGGTACAGCTGGAAACGCCCTTTGTATGGGCATGAGAAAGATATGGCTTTCGCCTACAGGTACATCAAAATGACGTCACAATGAATATAGAAAAGCTGAAGCATATCTTAATCTACAATATATGGTCACATGTTTTTTTGCTTTCATTGCTGCATTGTCATGTTTGATGCTATCGTGGGTTCCTTCAATCAATAGCAAATCAGGTCAATCAATCGATCAAATGAGTACCCAACTCTGAAGCTACAGTATCGTCTCAAGTCTACATACAGTGACATGGGTATGCGGCCAAGAATGGGGGAGCAATAGATACTTGAGACCGAGCCCAAATTGACACATAAATGCATGTATTTTATAACTCCTTGCTAGCTAGACACAACAATGTAGTCGTGCGAACTAAAAGTCCTAACGTAACTTAATGCTGTATAAATGTCTAAGAATTTGCACCAGTTGACAGAACACTAGAGAGAGAAGGATGTTATAGTGGCACATTACCCGATTAAGTGATGTCCGCAAGTCGACTTTGTACCTATCTCAACCGTCCCTTCTGCTTTGAGCTGTGCCTACCTATATGACTGGCCAGAGCCCCGGATCAAATCCATCTTTGTGTTCCTGGTTCTCTTTCGATTCTGTCTCTTCCACGGATTCCTTTCTTCTGTCTTTGGAGAAAAGTCGTTTTATAACGCTTTCACTATCACACTTATCACGCTCCCATTTTCGATCCTCTCGCTATCATCGGTGTTTGCGCAGTTCTGCCGGTGCTAGAGCCTTCTCTTCCATTTGTCACTTTTATCTCCTACATCACCATAAACTTGCATTTCCATCACTATACTGCGAGACGGTGGCTCTTTTCCTCCACGACTATAACTATACACTCTACAATAACAACTTCTGGCACTGGTAGTTTACCTCTGGAATCTTGCATGCAAGCAGCCGTACGGAGCCTGTCACTGATACAGCAAAACTGCCCCTCCAAGCTTCGACGACACCAAGACACCCACCCCAGTCTTCCGCGTATCACCACACCATCATCTGGTTCGACAGAATACAATCGGAAAATTCACCGCTGCAAATTATCGTATTACAACTATAGTCTTTACGACTGATCATAGTTTATCGAAAAAAAAAACAAGAGCCTTTTGCATCCACATTCACTAACAATCGCCTTAACGTAATCACTGCGACCCAGATTCTGAGCTTACAGTGAGTTCCCTGTCTCGTTGAACTAGAATACCACCAACCTATTATTATCTCCTACAACAGGCAGTGCTTTGATGCCCTGCATTGCTCAGCCCATTTGTTTCTTATTTGCCCCTCCATTGGTTCATTGGTTCTGCGCTTTGCCAAGCCAATACTATCAAATCTAGTCTACAACCGTCGTCGTTATCTGATACAAGTAGCGCTGCTATCCTACGATTTTTTTCCTCACTATATCGCCAACATCCATTTATTAACTTCAATTGCACCCTTTTCTCACCATTTCCGACCATCTAACCACCTCATCTTTTGACTCGTGGATCTTTTGACCCGCGAGCTCTACCGAAATCACACCTCCCATCATGTCGCCTGAGAATAATCATGAGCACGCCACTGGCAGCTCTGTGATCTCAGCTTCTGGTCCCATTTCGGGTTCCGCTAATTCGCAAAGCCCCGATTCTGGTGTACAGAATGGTAAGTTTGAAGACGGCCCTATTGGGTCGTCACACTTTTGCTACGGATTGCTAGCTCTGGAGGGGTCAAAATGACCGCTGCATTTTTGCCTCGCGCTTAGAGCTTCGGAGCTTGGCCCCTTATTGGGACATAGTCCTTGGAGCCTATGCCGAGTGCCCGATTTATCGGACGGGTGGCTTGCCAAGATTATGTTCCGCACTTCGATGCCACAAATAATGCCTCCGAGAGACATTGGCTGTTACAGTGGTAATAAAACTGGCGTGTTTGCGACCGAAATCGACTTCTGACTTAGTATCTCTTGACAAACTTGCTAACGACATTTTTGCAGTCAAAGCTTCCCTAAACTCCACTATATCAACTGGTGCTGCCGCCAAGGGAGCTACCTCAACTGGCTCCGCGGCCGAGGTTAATGCTAACGGCGATAAGCCTTCAAAACCTAGACCTCACCTTTGTACTACCTGCGACCGTTCTTTTGCGCGTCTGGAGCACCTTAAGCGCCACGAACGTTCGCACACCAAGGAAAAGCCGTTCGAATGCCCCCAGTGCCGTCGGTGCTTTGCTCGGCGTGACTTGCTGTTGCGTCACCAGCAGAAACTTCATCAAACTTCGACTCCTGCGCCCCGGCCTCGGAACCGTCGCGACAGTACCGCGACAGCCACGGCTCCGGCGAATAGAGTCCGCAAGAACAGTGTCGCTATGGCCCAGACCACTTCCAATACAGCGGCAGCCGCTGCCGCTGCTGCAATGGCTGCTACTGGCAGTAGCAGAACTGGTGCGGTTAGGCCTCGTGCGAATACCATTAGTCATCTTGAAATTAATACTCAGAGTATCCAACAGCTACTGCAAGCCCAAGCTGCACAAATGGCTCAACAGCCGCCTCAACAGCAGCAGCAGCAGCAGCAGCAACAACAACAACAACAACAACAACAACAACAACAGATGCAACCTCCTCGTATGACTCAGGGACATGTTAGACACCCATCCCTGGCCGGGTTGCCAACCCACTTTGGCGGGTTCAACATGGGCTTTGATAACAACAACATCGCCAGCAGGGTTGCCGGTCTGCGTGTTGACACTGCTTTTCACAACCCTTTCGGCAGCTCGTTTCGGACAGCTCCCATCGATTTGAACTTTGATGCTTCCAACTTTTGGCTCAATCAATCTATCCAGGACACTCACACCATTAACCCCCAAGCCCTTCACTACAATGACTCTCCCCAGTCTGTTTCCCTTGATGCTGGCTCTCCTCACCTTATGAGCAATAATGGTAGGACTATTTTTCTCTACGAAATCCTATCCAACCCAGCCTGTTCAGTTGAGGTTGGACATTGTGAATGTCATTTGCCTATGCTAACTATACATAGAATCCAATGAGTGGCTTGATCACATGAACGAAGACTCGTGGAATCTCAGCACCTTTCCCTTCAGCACCGCTGTCTCTAGCCCTTCTGTCGCCAGTAACAACGGCAACAGCCTTCACGACCACCTCCCTATGATTCCGACTAATGACACCTTGCTGGACCAATTCCAAAATCCACTTGGCATGAACATGTCTCTTATCCAGAACAGCTTTGGCGAAATGGCTTTGGACTCTGGGGATGCGGCATTTTCCGCGGAAGCAGCTGCTACCATGTGGTCAACGGGCTCTATGAATGGGCAGACCATGTCTCTCGACACTAACTTCAACGAGTTTGTTGTGGGTAACCCTGATCAGTCCATGCACATGATGCACCAATCCCCTTCTGTTGTTTCGTCTGTTCAAACTGATTCTACCCTTATGTCTCCTGATACGACAATGTCTTTATCGCCAGCTGCCTATTCGCCATCGACAAAGACATTGCCGGGTGGTGTTATGTTGGGGGCAAGTGGCCGTCGACATTCCATATCCGTGATTCACCCCTCACGTTACATGGGCCGGACTCCGTCGTTCAGACCAACATTGGACCCCTCCCATGATATCAACGCTACTCACAATTTGGATGACATGGCCTTGCAATAATAACACTCGTTTTCCTTCAGGTTTACGGTAGCGGCTCCGAGTCCCCTCACTCCTCAGGAGCAGCGACTCTTCAGACTAACACGGCCCCTTCATCGCCGGCCAGCTCTCTCAACTCAATGTTCCGTGAAGGCGATTCTGCTGGGCAAATGGAGACATACACCACAGGTCTGGGTATCGGCCATTCCGGCGGGAGTAAGTAGATCACAACTTTTTTTTTTGTGTTAGAGTCCTTGTCTCGAACTATTGGGGATTTCACATCTATTTGACACAGGCGAGTTAACATGGAATTGTAGTGATCGAGGCCTAGTAAAGTTTCGACATCGCAATCGGTCATTGAGCTGAGCTGGTGGAGAAGTCCAAATACATCACAAGCAGAATCCCCATGTCAGTTCTCAGCAACGTGGCATTTTTTTTCTGTAGGACCAGTGTAGTCACACATGCATGTCGCTCGACATTTACGTACGATAACTGGTGCCCATCGATTCTTCTACCGGCGGCCACCGTCCTTTGTGGACGCTCCTATGTGGTACATGTAAGGCCAGCCAATATTTTGGAGTTGGCACGTAGCGTCTTAGTCTCCAAAGTTTTCTACTCGTCCCTTGTGAGGGTCAAGTGATGAAAAATTTGTGGTTTTACGCGTTGCTGTGTATCACTTGAGTTTAGAGTTACATTTGCCAACTTAGTCTGTTGCATACTCTAGGAAAGGCCCACCGCCCGGATGCTTCGTCATCGTCTTCGAAGCTACCCATTTTCAGTACTTGACTGTAACTGAAACAGCCTTGCCATATTTATTATGGTGGACTCCGTTTGTGGGATGTCTTTTCAAATCATGGTTTCTTCTGGATTTTTTCTTTCATTTCTTTTGCCCTTCTTTCCATCAATCCAGAAGTTCACAGTCCTCTGCTACTCATCTCTGCCCCGCCATGACGCAGTATGAGACCTCGCACATGAGACACTTGCCACTGGGATGGCTTGTGAACACAGCAGGAGACATCAACCAGCTAAAAGTAATCTGGACGAAATTTTGCTCTACTTTGGCCTCAAGCAGTTAACTAAAACAAAAAAAAAAGGTTGCCCGCCAACTGTTGTTGATACCCACTAGTTCTTGTTTTGTAAATCTCACATTTCCCTGTCGATCTAGATGTTTTTGTCATGTAAAAAGAAACATGTTTCGTGTTTGACAACGAACAGCAAGGACTTGATTGTCGTTAGTTTGTTCCAGTTTGTGTGAGTTATGTACATACATACGTTGTTGTGTTGCCAGGTTACGAGATCAGTTGAATCTATTCGCTGTGGGAAGTCCTAATCAGAAAAATTGAGCCAGTCAAAGTTGAGCCATTTATTACTTGGTAAATACAAGAGAATAGAAACAAAAAAAATTTCAAACTATATTTTGTGTCAAATTCCAAGATCATGACTATCATCAGTGCTAAGCGTATTAGGGTTAGTAATCACTCACACTAGGGTCCACTAAATCCACCATTCTCATTGGTCCGATAAACTCTGAAATTTCTGGTTTGTAACAAATAAGAACAGCCTAACACAAAGTCCCAGAAGTACACGATGTCATTTCTAAAGCCATTGCGGGATTCCAGAATACAGCGTAATATTGGGACGACTTCACGGGTGGCCCCCATTTTGCTTTTTCTTTCTTTACTTGTCATTTTCCTCTGTTAATTCTGTTGTTCGTCATACAACTTTCTTTTATAGTCAGTCCACCAAAACAACAAGATGCTGCGGAATACCTTCCGGCCATCCAGTGTACGGAAGTCCCCGCGGCTCGCCCGTGGCCTGGCCACCCCCGTTGTATGTTCTTTCAGCCTGTATCCACTGATGATGATGTAGTCATGAAGACTAACAGACTGCAGCGTGCCCCGAAAGCCTCCCCGCAACCAATTACTACATTGCCAAATGGCCTCCGCATCACCTCCGAACCTATCCCCGGTCCCTTCACTGGTATCGGTGTCTACATTGACGCTGGCTCCCGCTATGAGACGCCGCTTCTTCGCGGCACCTCGCACATTATGGACAGGCTGGCCTTCAAGTCGACGAACTCGTATACTGCTGACGACATGCTACACACTGTCGAGTCGCTGGGTGGAAACATCCACTGTGCGTCATCGCGGGAGGCTATGATGTACCAAGCGATGACATTCAACCGGTCGGTCGATGAGGCGACAGGGGTCCTCGCGGAGACAGTGAGACGGCCGAAGATTACGGAGGAGGAGGTTGCCGAGCAGGTGGAGACGGCGAGATATGAGCTGCAGGAGATTTGGAGTAAGCCCGAAATGATTTTGCCGGAGCTGGTGCACACAGCGGCCTTTAGAGAGAATACGTTGGGGAACCCGCTACTGTGTCCAAAGGAGAGATTGAACCTTATCACACCGGGGACTGTGAGGGAGTATAGACGGCGTTTCTACCGGCCGGAAAGGGTGGTTGTTGCGTTTGCGGGTGTGGAGCATGAGGAGGCTTGCAAGTTGGCAAAGAGACATTTTGGTGACATGTCGGCCGGGGAAGTCGAGGCAGATGCCGCCGCACACGCTGAGGAGACCGTGAAAGGTAGTGCGTCGAATTCCTCGGGACTTTTGTCCAAGGTTCCATTCCTGAAGGGTCTTTCAAATGATGCTGATGTGGTCCCCATTCCTCCTACTGCTGCAGAGTTGCACGTGGAGCCCCCGGCGTCAAATGTAGCGGATTACACTGGTGGTTTCTTGCAATTACCCGCGCAGCCGGCGCCGCCGAACCCTAATATGCCGACGTTCACGCATATCCACCTCGCCTTTGAAGGTCTCCCCGTTTCGTCTCCTGACATCTACGCGCTTGCCACTCTGCAGTTCCTCCTTGGTGGTGGTGGGTCGTTCTCCGCCGGTGGCCCAGGCAAGGGTATGTACTCCCGCTTATACACGCATGTCCTCAACCAGCATGCCTGGGTTGAAAGCTGCATCGCCTTCAACCACACGTACACCGACACGGGCCTTTTCGGCATCTCTGGCAGCTGCATCCCCGGCCGAACGCTTCCCATGCTCCAAGTAATGTGCCGGGAGCTCCGGCAACTGACGTCGGCAACCGGCTACTCGGCCCTTACGGCTCCCGAGGTCAACCGGGCCAAGAACCAGTTGCGGTCTTCCCTGCTGATGAACCTTGAATCGCGCATGGTGGAGTTGGAAGACTTGGGACGCCAGGTGCAGATTCACGGGCGGAAGATCCCGGTGTGGGAGATGTGCCAGGCGATTGACCGGTTGACGGTGGATGACTTGCGGAGGGTGGCGAGCATGGTATTTGGCGGGGCGGTACAGAATGGAGGGAAGAGTAGTGGGGCGCCGACGGTGGTGTTACAGGAGGCGGGTGGGTTCAGGTTTGGGGGGAAGAGCCCGGGTTGGGAGGAGATTCAGGATACGATTGAGAGGTGGGGGTTGGGGAGACGGTGAGTTAGTGGGAGAAGGAAAGGGGTTGTATTGTATTGTATTGATAGGATTTGGATGATCGGGGGGCCGGGCCGGTGTGGAGGAAGGAGGGGTTGGTTGCCTCGATGTGTACACTAGTTTTGTTATATGTAGTATGTAGTTTACTTACCAGAAAGAAAGAAATGTCCATCTTGAAAGTAAAAAGGAAAACACATTAAACAAATGATGATTGCTATCTGTTGAAATTCCATAGAGAAAAAGAATGCAACGCTAAATATGTCAACCCAGTCCATCCGTATACCCAAACAAATCCTCACAGCCTCGACCTCACAGCCTCCAACCGATACTTGACATCCTTCAACGCCTTAGTCCCCGGCTTCCAACTCTCAAACAACTCCACCAATCTCTCCACCTCTTTCTTCATCTCGGTATCCCGCCCCCCTTCCTCCAGCACCCCCCGCAACACCCACGGTAACACATACGGGTTACCCTCCGCTAGCCCTTCCCTCTTCCCCATCACACACTCGACCCCCTTCCCTGGCACCCTCGTCGTCTCCAGTGTATTTGCCAGCGCCAAATCATACACCCGATCATCATAATACAACCGTGAATGCCCCTCGCCGCCATATAGAGACCCGGCCAGCGGAATGGACAGCTCGCGGATTAGCCCATGGTCGGGCACGCCGAGATTGCGCAGCTTGAGAGCAAAGCCGACGAGGTTCGCGATAAAATCGGGCGTATGCAACCGCCCATCGATGAAGACGGCACGGTAGATGTACGGATGGTGCGCTGAGGAGAAGACGGCCGATTCCATGGGGACCACCTGGTCGTCCATACTGCCGACAAAGGTGACACGGACGCCCCAGTGGAGGATTGCCTTGAGAGAGTGCTCAAGGTGGCCGGAGATGGCGCTGTCGGGGCGGGAGAATTCCCAGAGTTCGGCGGCGGTCCCCATGAGCATGCCTATGCTTGCCTTGTAGTCTGGGAACGGCCCGCCGCAGACGCCGGCCATGGCACAGATGCCGATTCGTGACCCGTCGCCAATGACGCCAAGGCCAAGCAGCTTGGCCACTAGCATGATGCCCACGGGGACGCCCTGCGAGTGGCACGAGACCAGGATGAGATCGGCCTCTTTGAGCTTATCAAGCCAGTTCAGCAGCAGCTTCCACAGATTATCCACCCGTTCCATGATCTTGCCTTTGCTCTCCAGAGCCACCTTGTCAATCACGCAGTCGCCAAAGCCATGGCTGCCTGTCCACCGCGAAATCGCCTCGGCGCCCAGGTTTGCAAACCGCAGCGACGTCCCCGTCGGCTGCCCGACCATCGGCCTCAGATACGCCGCCGGGAACAGCCCGTGCACGCCAATCGATATCGCCTTCTTGATCGGATGCTCCGGGGACGCAGCTGTCCGGAAGACATGGCGCGGCGGCGCAGGATTCGCACTTGCGGGGCGCAGGATGAGATTGGTGATTTGCGAGACGAGGGAAGGGGTTGGCTCGGGCTTGTAGGTTGATGTGAAAGACGGAAGGAGGAGATTAGGGTTTGTGGGGGTGGCCGTGTCAGAGGACTCGGAGGCGAGAGAGGCGGTGGAGGAGCTTTTGGGGAAGGAGCTGGCGGGGGAGTCGGGGTCGGAGGTGCGCTGGCGTTTCTTTGCCTTGACGATCGAGACAGCGGGTGATAGTTTTTCTTTAGTGTTCTTTAGTGCCTTGATGTCGCCAACTGTCGTGGGGTCGTCCTCTGAGGCCTTGCCCATGACTGCCAACCCGCCATCGTCGGCCTTTTTCTGTTCCTTATTATCTTCCTTGGATTGCCTCAACCAGAAAGCCCAAGTTGAATTTGACAATGGCATTTTTGCCATATTGACCGCTGCGGTTGACGTTGTTGATGGCGGGGCACCTGAGGCTATCTCTGCTTCTGCGGCTCCTAGAGAGATTTCATTGCATACAGCCTGTTCTTTCCTTGCAGGATCCCGCGGGGCGGATTCTACAGTTTCGGTCCCGTACCAAAAATACCCCAGCCACGAAACATAAGACATCGGCGCTTGCGATTCTAGGTTTGCGGACTCGGTAAAAGACGATTCTGCTTGAGTTGTCAGTGCCTCTGATTCATCGGCTTCCATTGCATCGCCCGGTTGCGGCGCCTGGTTGCTTTGATCGCCACTTAAGCTCGCCTCGTCTACCATTTGCCCTCGCAGCCAGCCAAACCAGCTGACTTCTGCCGGTACTGCTCTTTCGTCTTGTGCTACTGTTTCATCACCTGCTGCATCATCGCAATCGGTAGCATCTGCATCTGCACCTGCCACTTCATCAATCTGCTTCGCTGGCCCTGGTCCGTCGCCAACCTTAGATCTCTGTACACCCTCTGTCTTTCCATGCCCCTCTGATGTCACCGGCTCCATTTGCGACCGGGCGACCAGGGATGTCTCCATCGATGTGGATCCCGAAGTGAGGCTCGCATTAGTGGATCCCGGATTCTCATTTGTCAGGGGATTCGCCGACATTATGCCTTTTGATGAGGGCCGGAGACTTTGGGTGCTTGTTGCGCGTTTGATGGTGCGGTCGAGGCGGGAGATGTTGGCGGTGGTGGTGGCAGTGGGGGGTTGGAAGGTGTCACCGAGGATGGTTTCGTGGGTTACGGAAGATGCTGCCGTGGCTTTGTGGGAGAGTGAGCCATACCAACTAGGTTTCTTGCCCACCTGGTGGATATTAATGATGATGGTTAGTGGGAGATTCGTTGGGCTTGTAGCGTAGATGTGACCAGAAATAAATACTTACTCGCCGCGGAAGGATGATTGCAGATTTGATGCTGGTGGTATCTAAATCCAAGGATGATTTCGATGGCACATGTTGCAATGATTGTGGTGGTGGTGGTGGTGATGGTGATGATGAGGGATTCGCTGGTGCTGGTGATTCAGTGGTTTGTTGAGGAGAATCATCATTTTGTGTGGTGACAGGTTCTTGATGCGGAGGGGCCGCTGCCAATGGCGATGGCGATGTTGCGACTGCGCCGGGAGTATCTGCGCTCACATTATCACCATCTTGGCACTGCAGCTTTCTCAATTTTCTAAACATGTGAAAACGAAGAAATAAACCCCAACTAAAAATAAAGGAAAATGAAATCAGGATATCACGTAGAAAAGTAAACAACACTGACACAGAAAAAAACAAGAAAAGAAAAAGACAAGCCGCACTCTAGTTTCTCATTCCAACCAAATTTATGATTCTCACTAATTGTTGTTTAACAATCCACGCCTCTGTGCTCTCACTACTAGTTCATCAATCATTAATTATCCTCTAATAAAACTATAAAAGTCATAAGCCACCAAACTAAATGGATGCTATATAGGTATTAATATTTCCTGGATACTGTCTCCCTCTATCGAATATCAAAACACATCTACACATCACAGAACGTGTTTACCAACGACGTTAAGATCCCTGCTACAGCCTATAAAGCTTGCATCATCCGTGACCTGCATTCCGGTCACTTGCCTGGCCGGCCAATGTGACCTGCATCACAACTATATCTGACTGACCATTATTAGTGACTAGGAATAGTTAGTTGGAACGCATGTGATGACACCTGGCTGTAGGGTTGGGGGTACGTACCTTCCAGACAGGATCTAGGCTAGTCTACATAGCTTTAGGGTTAGTCGCATCGGGTAATCTACGGTTCTACCATGCAACTTGTTATCTTATCGCATCCTAGTTCCGCAAAAAAAGTTTTGGGAACTTGGTCTTGGCTATACTTTTCAGCAACTACCTCGTTCACGATCTCCGCCGAACCAGAGGCGGACGAGAAAATATTCCCATTGTATATTATACACTCCCCATATCCCATTTATAATTCTTCCAACAGCCTTAATTGGCTACCGTCTTACCGTTGTCTTTCTTTTTTTCTTTTTTGTTTTTTTCTATTTCTCTTTCTTTCCCTTCCTAACAACGTAGTGTCCCCCTCTCTCCCAGCTTTCCTCCCCTCATCGCTGGCCGAGAAGACACTGCGCCCTCAAACAACTACTCTCCCGATCATGAGCGCCCTCAAACGCAAAGAGGCCCCTGGGTCCAACCCCCCCGCAAAATCCGCCAAAACCTCCGCGACCAAGAATGCCTCCAAGCGCAATGCTGTCTCCGCCATCGCCACCGCCACCGGCAAGAAGGCTGGCGTCTTCAAGGAGTATGCTAACAAAGTCGCCGAAGCTCCCCCCAAGTCTGTTCTGACTTCATTAAAAGAGGAAGAACCGCTGTTTCCTAGAGGTGGCGCCAGTGTTTTGACGCCGTTGGAGCATAAGAAGATTGGTATGGAAGCAAGAGCGGATGCTATTGCCGAGAATGAGTTGGCGGAGAGTGCGCCGAAGAAGAGTGCTGCCGCGAAGAAGACCAAGGCCACTAAGAAGTCTAAAAAAGATGTTTCCAAGATTGGCATCAAGGACGAGAATTCCATCAAGGTTGAAGCGCTTAACTTCAGAGTATGTTACAACCCCAGTTGCTACCTACTCATGTCTTGTACTTGTACTAATAACCCCCATAGAAAGTCGCCAAGGGCTCCACCATCCTCGCCCAAATCACCGACATCAAGCCTTTTAGCCTTACCCTCGACCTCCCCAACAGCCTTACCGGTTCCGTCGCCATCACTTACATCTCTGACGCTCTCACCACCCGCCTGCAAGCCGCCGCCGACGAAGAAGACACTGAAGAGGCCCTCGACGTCGGCCTCAACCAGCTTTTCTTCATTGGCCAGTACGTCCGTGCTGGTGTTCTGAGCATCAATGATGGCTCTGGGAAGGCGAGAAGGCACATTGACCTGTCACTGAGACCGGCAGATGCAAACGCGGGGTTGTCGGCCGACGAGCTGGTTACCAATGTCATGGTCATGGCGTCGATTGTCTCCATTGAGGAAAAGGGGTGCGTTATGGACCTTGGTATTTCCGGTCAGGATATCCATGGTTTCCTGCCCCGTAAGGAGCTTGACAAGAGTATCCCCGAGGACCGTCTGCAGCCCGGCGCTGTCTTTTTCTGCCAGGTTGTCAGTAAGTCTGGCAAGGTTGTCCAGTTGACTACTCAGTCTGCGAAGGTCTCTTCAATCAAGGCGGTGCCCCGTAATGCTACGACAATTAGCACTTTTGTCCCTGGTACTGTTGTTGAGGTTCTCGTCGGCGGCACTACCTGGGGTGGTCTTTACGGTAAAATCATGGGTTCCCTCGACGCCACCGCCGACCTTATCCACGCCGGTGTTGGCCCTCTCGGCGCCGACCTCGAAGTCAAGTACAAGATTGGCAACAAGATTGAGGCTAGAATCATCTGTACTTTTCCTTCTATTGCCGGTAACCCCAAGGTCGGTATCTCCGTCCTCCCTCACATCCTTGCTCTCGACTCCAAGAAGATCGGCGGCGCCGTCCCCACCAAGCAGATCCCCATTTCTTCATTCATTGAAGAGGCTACCGTCAAGCACGTTGAGGCCACCATGGGTCTCTTCCTCGATATTGGCCGCGCCGACTTCCGTGGTTTCGCCCACATCTCCGCTCTCTCCGATGAGAAGATTGACGCCCTTATGGCTTCTTCCGGCCCCTACAAGCTGGAATCCAAGCACCGCTCCCGTATCACAGGGTACAACGCTATGGATGGTCTCTTTCAGCTGTCTCTTCAACCTTCTGTGCTTGCCCGCCAGTACCTCCGCATGGAAGATGTCCCCGTCGGTGCCATTGTTACTGCCACAGTCGAAAGCGTCCCCGTCGGACCCGACGGTGTTACCGGCATCATCGCCAAGATTGGCTCCGGCATCGTTGGTTTCATTACCACCAAACATCTTGCCGACGTTGAACTTCAACACCCTGAAAAGAAGTTCCGCCCCGGCGTCCAGGTTAAGGCCCGTGTCCTCGCCATGGACCCCGTCGCCCGCAGACTGAAGCTCACCCTCAAGAAGACCCTCGTCAACTCCGATGCCCCCGTCATCACCTCTCTTGAAGAGGCTATAGTTGGCATGCGCATCCCCGGTACCATCACCAAGCTTCTGCACAACGGTGCTTTCATTCACTTCTACGGTAACCTTCGTGGTTTCCTACCCGTTTCCCAGATGTCCGAGGCCCTTATCAGAAATCCCGCTGAGCACTTCCGCGTCGGCCAGGTCGTCTCCGTCCACATTCTCGACGTTGTCCCTGAGGAGCGCCGCCTTATCGTCTCCTGTCGTGATCCCTCTGCTTTCGGCGTCGAGAAGCAGACTGCCCTCCAGAATCTCAAGATTGGTGAGTTCGTTTCAGGCAAGATTACCGAAAAGGCTGACGATATGGTTGTCCTTGAGCTCAACGACTCTAGCCTCAAGGCCTTCCTGCCCATTAGGCAACTTTCCGACAAGTCGGGTTCCAAGAACCGTGCTTTGCACAAGAAGTTGCACGTTGGCCAGTCTTTGTCGGACCTTGTTGTCCTCGAGAAACACGAGCACCGTCGCGCCATCACCCTTTCCCAGAAGCCGTCTCTTGCCGCCGCTGCCAAAGAGGGCAAGTTGATCGCCAACATCAAGGACGTCCAGGTTGGCTCTACATATGCCGGGTTTATCGGTCACATCACCGCGACTGCCGTCTTCGTTCACTTTGCCTCCAAGGCTACCGCCCTTATTCCCAAGTCCCGGATGCCAGCCGATGTCCGCGAGGAGCTCAACTTTGGTTTTGAACTCTATCAGTCTGTGTCTGTCGAGGTTGTTTCTTTCAATCCCGAGCAGGGCCGTCCTATAGTTGTCATTGCTGGTACTAAGACTGAGAAGAAGGCTAAGGAGACCCCGGCGATTCCTGCGATTGAGGGTATCGAGGGTGACTTTGGCTTCGGCACCAAGCTGACTGCCAAGATTACCGGTGTTAAGGCGACCCAGATCAATGTTTCTATTGTTGAGTCTCCTGAGCTTCAGGGTCGTGTTGATGCCACTCAGATCTTCGATTCTGCTGATGACATTAAGAACCCCAAGGCTCCTTTCGTCCACCTGTCCAAGGGCGACACGATTCCCGTCCGCATCCTCGGTGTCCACGATGCCAGGCACCACAGCTACCTCCCCATTTCCCACCGCTATAAGTCCCACCAGGTCTTTGAGCTTACTGCTCGTCCCTCCGATCTTGCCGCCGACAAGCCAGAGCCCCTTACCTTTGCTGACGTCAAGGTTGGTTCCAAGTATCTTTCATTCATCAACAACAGCGATTCTCACCATGTCTGGGTCTCCCTTGCCCCCAATGTCCGCGGCCGCATCGCTGCCGCTGACCTGTCGGATGATCTTTCGCTCCTTTCTGACGTCAAGGCGAACTTCCCCGTTGGCTCTGCCCTGACCGTTACCGTCACCAACGTTGACAAGGAACGCAAACTCCTTGGTTTGACCGTCCGTGACAAGTCCGAGTCCGCCATTACCTGGGACTCTATGACTCCTGGGGCCATCCTGCCTGGTCGCATCACCAAGGTGAATGATCGCCAGGTCCTCGTTAAGCTTTCTGAGGAAGTTTCCGGGCCTGTTCATTTGCCTGATTTGGCTGATGACTTTTCCAAGGCGAACCCGGCTGCCTACAAGAAGAATGACCTCATTCGGGTCTCTGTTGTTGACGTAGACCGCCCCAACAAGAGAGTTCGTCTGTCTACTCGTGCTTCACGCATTGTTAGCTCCTCGTCGACTGTCGTCGATAAGGAGATTTGTTCTGTGCAGGACTTGGAGGCTGGCGCCATTGTCCGCGGGTTCATCAAGTCCGTTTCCAACAATGGTCTTTTTGTCCTCCTTGGTGGCTCCGCTACTGGGCGTGTTAAGATTTCTAACTTGTCCGACAAGTATATTAAAGACTGGAAGGCCTCTTACCAGGTTGACCAGCTCGTCAAAGGTCGCATTATCTCTCTCGACAAGGAGGCCGGCCGTCTGGAGCTCAGCCTGAAGGAGTCTGCCCTGGCCGCCAACTACGTTGCTCCCAGGGCCTGGCATGATCTTAAGGAGGACATGATCCTCACTGGTGTCATCCGCAAGGTTGAAGAGTATGGTGCCTTTATCGAGATTGACAATGCCGACCGTGTCCGCGGTCTGTGCCACCGCAGTGAGATGGCAGAGCAGCCTGTTGCGGATGCCCGGAAACTGTACTCGGAGGGTGACCGTGTCAAGGTCAAGATTCTCAGCATTGACCTGGAGAATAAGCGTATTAACTTTGGTCTTAAGGCTTCCTACTTTGAGGGTGAGGAGTCTGATGACGAGGATGTCGAGATGGGCGGGGCCGATTTGTATGGGAATGAGGATGCTGAGGACCCTGATGAGGAGATGGCCGACGTTAATGAGGAGAAAGGCTCCAATGGTGAGGAGAAAGAGAACGAGGACGAAGAGGAGTCTGGCGATGAGTTTGCCGTTGCCACTTCTGGCAAGAAGTACGACTGGACTGCCGACCCCTTCGCTGACCCTGTCTCCGATTCTGACTCCGACTCTGCTCCCGTCAAGACCAAGAAGTCCAAGAAGAACGCCATCCAAACCGACAAGACCGTCGATGCTTCCGGCCCCAAGTCGGCCGCTGACTACGAGAAGCTCCTCCTAGAGTCTCCCGACTCTTCAGATCTGTGGCTTGAGTACATTGCCCTTCCTCTGCAGGTCGCGGACATCTCCAAAGCCCGCGAGATCGCCGAGCGGGCCATCAAGACCATCAATATCCGTGAGGAAACCGCCAAGCTGAACGTCTGGCTGGGGTACATCAACCTGGAAGCCGAATTCGGCACCCCCGAGCACCTCGAGGATGTCTTTACTCGCGCCTGTCAGTACAACGACGAGCAGGAAGTCTACTCCCGCGTCGCCTCCATCTACATCCAGACGCAAAAGTTCGACAAAGCCGAGAAGCTTTTCGATTCCATGGTCAAGAAGTTTGGCTTCAGGAGCCCCGAGGTCTGGGTTAACTACGCGCACTTCCTGCACGCGACGCTCGGGCATCCCGACAAGGCGCGCGCCCTGCTTGCCCGCGCCATGCAGTCGCTCAAGGACGACCGGGACACCCTGGCGCTCAGCGTCAAGTTTGCCGCGCTTGAATACCGGTCACCGCACGGCGATGTAGAGAGAGGCCGCACATTCTTTGCGGGTATCCTCGACGCCAATCCGAAGAAGGGCGACCTGTGGTCTCAGTTGCTTGATTTGGAATTGGCGCATGCGGTTGCCGTGCAGGAGAAGGGGGAGGGAGCAGATGTTAAGGTTATTCGCGATTTGTTTGAGCGAAGGACGAGAGTAAAGGGGTTGAAGCCGGTGCAGGCGCGGAGGTGGTTTGAGCGGTGGGCGGAGTGGGAAGGGCGGACGGATGAGAAGGGGAAGGAAAAGGTTATGGCGAAGGCGCAGGCCTGGGTTTTGGCGCACAAGGCGAGACAGGAGAAGAAGAAGCAGGAGGAGGAGAGGGAGAAAGATGAGATGGAGGAGTAAGGAAGAGAGGTGATGGAAAAATGGAAAACTGCATTTCTTTTTTGTTTGGGTGGCGTTTGTTGGGCTATAGGGTTGTATTTAATGATGTACGTTTAACAATTGTTCTGTAAATACGTAGTTTTGAACTTGTGTCATGTGATGTTCTACGATATTGTATCTATCACGTGAATCCACTGGTCGATGAAGCTTATGTAACATGAATTGTCTACTGGAACTTCTTGTATGATCCTGTGTAACAGGTAATACCTAAGTTGAAGATGTCTTGGGTTGACATGTACTCATTGGTCATTGGATTATGAGTCAAGCAGTAGATGTTGTTGCATAAGGCAAAGAAATAGTACCCTAACCCTATATAATTAAGGTCACACAGGTTCATACCATAACTAATCATTGTTTTCTTCTTAACTTAATGTTTTTAGATAAATATTTTATAATTATGTGCCATTTCTGCTCATCACATCTACTGTGGACAATCTGCCCGGTCTTCACATTATGACAGCCTTGCTCAGTACAGGCTCTCGCTTAAGCATAGCAGATCATTGACAATACCACAATTGGAACAGCAGGCTGTAGGCAATATGCAGCATCACAACCGTTTTTGAGATTTACATTGTACACTATATATATGCTGGATTCACGTCATGATTTTATTTAAGCCCGTAGTTTTAAACTTTTCAGATATTCCAGATGGTGTGGCAATCTATGGGACATAGTCTTCTCAGTCCACCTCAATGCCACCGTCATGTCGGACCCGTGGGCACCCCGAGCCAAGATTTTCGAATTTGAAAAAGTCAGAAGCCCTGAAGAAATCAAACAATATCTTTGTCGAATATGCTCTGTCATAATCGCAAACACGCCTGCCTACCCATGGCCAGTAGAACCATATCCTCTAAGTCCCATCTTGTCGAGATACTTAGTTGCTGATATGCAAAAGACAGTTCCCAAGCCAAGTGAACCTGATCTTAAAAGTTTCTGTATCCTCTGCCACGCAGTCTATTTCCAGATTCAAGGGCTCATCCCACAAGAGCAAGACGTCATGCATCTCGAAATCGTGGACTACATGCCCATGGTGGGCGAATGGATTCTTCAAGATGACGAGCTGGTGGAAGATTTCGCAGGGTTGAACAGACAAGTCGGGAGATGCCAGGTACGGCTAAAATTCAAAGAGTTCGATAAGCGGATCTACCTGCTATTTTGTTACCGCCCGAGATGGCCGGTACCGTGGCAAGTGGTCCCTTGGGACCCCCCGTATCACTTCAATGTCGAGGCCATTAGAGAAATGATCCAGAAGCTCCCACCGACAGGTCAGTATCTGTACTTATCTTAAACTCACGTGACTGACAGTTTGCAGAGGGCCCTACAATTCGAACGCGGCATCAGAAATATTTGCCTCAAAACATGCGCCTGATTGACTTGGAGCGACAATGTCTTGTTTTGCATAGGCTGTTGCCAGAGTATCCAGACAATCCTCCATATGTGGCACTTAGTTATGTCTAGGAGACCAGAAAGCCCGGCACATTCGTTCTCATGCGGGATAGGCTCTAGGATTTGCAAAAGGAAAGGGCACTGAGACACGCTCTGGTATCGAGATTCATTGCAGAGGTGATGAGCCTAGTAAAGAAGTGTGGCTTCAGATATCTCTGGATTGACAGACTGTGCATGATACAAAAGAAATTTGAGGATGCCGAAGCTGCGCCTGACACGAGACAAATAACACCCGAAGAGGCAGATGACTCAGACCAATTCAAGAAAATGCACAAAGTCTACCAGCTATCCCACCTTACCATCGCCTGCTGTTTCAGCCAAGAAGAATACTCCTTTATCCCTGGATATTCCACCAAGCGTCGACAGCCCGCCTGGCCATCCACAGCAGCACTCATGGGCCTAACCTGGTACACCCCCCGAACCAGCAAGAAGCGAATCGCCGGACGCATCCGCGACGCATTGTTCTCTGTCAGCAGATTTCAAATCCCCGGCGACCCGTCCGCAACCCGACGGAGGAAGAAATCCCGGACAAGACAGGCCAGGGGGCAGACTGACCATGTGCCAACGGTCACGCGTTCGGAGCCAACGGCAGACGAGACGCTGCAGGCTTCTATCCTCGCTGATTTGAACCCGGTGGAGTAGTTGATATGGGAAACGCGCCACCAGCCTAAGAATGTCGCGCGTTTGGCAAAGCTGGAGGATGCGTACGAGCGGTGCCTCTATCAGAATTATTGGTCGACGCGCGGCTGGACTCTACAGGAAGAACTCGTATCGCACAAGATATTGTATATTACCCCGCGAGTAATTGTCCTCAAGAATAGCACCATGGAATCTCCTGAGAGGAAAGATGATGGCTTGGCAATGGCTCAGTTTACGAATGAGTCGTCGGTGTGGATAAAGGCCATGGACGGAACATTCGAGCTACGAACGGAGTCTCTTAAGTCGGGAGTGGATATGTCATTGCGCTCAGGGGACCCCGTAGCCTACACCCAGTTGATCTGGGCAAGTTCAAAACGAAATCTAACAGAACAAACCGACAACATCAATTGTATCGAGGGAATCCTTGAGGTCTACCTTGAAAAGTCGTCCAGCGAGGCCCTCATCCACAGGATCCCCTTAAAATGGTTCGAGGACTGCATCATGTGGCGAGCCACCGGGAACTGGCGGGAGGGTCAAACGGAACGGACTGAGCTCCCGTCATGGACGTGGGCGCGGGTGCTGGGGGAGGTTGAATATGGAGTTAGGACGAGTGTCATTCGTCATGAGGATCGACGGAGGAATAATCTGGATGTCCGTAAGAAGCCCATGTTTCAATTGTTGGATATCACGGCTTGCCCGAGGAATACCACTTGGATTATTCCTCAAAAGGCTGGGCTGGAACCCGATGTACAGATGACGGACTGGGTGTATTTGAGAGGAGCTGTCAAGAAATTGTCTCAAATCCGACAGCGGTACCCGTCAGTCTGTGACCATATATTCTGGGACTTGCCTAATTACAGGGCTAGGTTTTACGGGAATGACGATCTATATCTGGCACAAATCAGAGATCTCAGGAAACTCAGAATTCAAGATGGCACACTGCTAGATTTGGAAAGAGTCAGAGAATATGCCAATAACAAAATCTACAGGAGAGTGGGATGGGTGGTGGTAGAATGGAGACACTGATCACATGCTGGACAAGTGCGGGGAGAAAGACTGACTAGGGTGGAAAGCGAGAGACGCAAAAAAAGAAGTTGTGGTTGATTTTATTCTCTGTTAGCATACAAAAACCTTTATCAAAGTAGGTATACAAGGATAATCTCGGAGAGTTAAACAATCGTACTAGCCTATTGTGCTCTAAATTCTGTAATGCATGCTTTAATATCTTCTAGATCAATTCTACCATCACCCCAGTTGCTGATCATGTGGATCCCCCTGCTGGCCATTCCCATGGTATACCACCTCATAAAACATGTTCGACTCCACCGCTGACATCTCTACCGGCTGCACCTCCGGACTCTGCCCTCTCGACCTCGGCGTCAGCTGCCCATGTATAGCTTGAGCCGTCCCGCCAAATCCAACATGCTCCTCTCCATCATCACCATCAACACTGCCATTCTCGTCATCCTCAGGATAGTAGTCCCGAAAGCCCTCCTGTGGGTATCTGACGATTTCATCAAAGTATTTGACCTGAAACTGATATAACACTGAGCCAACCGTTTCTGACGCTTCATTGTGTCTGAAGAGTGACCATTGTTGCTCGTCAATACCGTTAACGAGCCATCCGCGCACTAGTCCTAACATGTCAGCACCTCTATCGAATACATGATATCTCAACAGCAAACTCACCAATTTCGACCCATTGTCTAATCTGAGCACATGCTTCTATTATCCTCGAAACCTCCTCCACCAATGGTGGCCTAGGATCTTCCATCGGCAAGCCAGTCAATGGTATATTGAAAATCACCGCCAATTCCTCTTCATTCTCCACCTCAAATTTGGCTTGCTTCATATGGTCACTCATCCAGTGTAACCGCGTCCACAACTCAGGAACCTCCGATAACGCCTGGCCATTATCATCGATAAAGTCCTGTAGGGTATCCGCAGCGGATCGGATGTGCAGCTTCAGGCGATTGCCAGGCGAGTGGTGGTAGTGGTGGTGGTGGGACTGGGCGGAGGAGTTCGACATGGGGTGGGGTGGAGACAGGGCGGAAAACATGGTATAGCGGAGCAACGTAGTAAGAACCCCCAGGTTACAGCAACTACTTTAGGATGGATTATCGCAGAGTTATCTTGGGGAAAGAACAAAAACAAGATAGATTTGAGGAAGTCACGAACTTTGGGAGAGGAGGCAAACCTTGACCATATTTCAAGAAATGCTCACCTGGACGGCCCGGAGAGAAAAAAAAAATACCCAAAGACCCTGCTTTATATTTGGTTGATGCAATGACAATCAACCACCCTCCTCGCACCTCACCTCTCCCCCCCCTTTTGGCCGATCTCCATGACATTACCAAAGAAAAAAAATATATAATTTTTATTTTTCGTGTCTGCAACCACCGCGAGCCCAACTATACCTTTCCCACCCAATCACCTCCCTCCCCACACAACCACCAGTCAACCTCCACGATAACCCAGCTACTTGCCAAAAGCAATTCCCAATTCTCCATCAACCCGACTTGCAATAAACCAAAAGAGTAATGGCCGCCCCACTAAAAAAAAAAAGTAAATGCAACACACGGACTTTCTTCTGCTGGGTTATCTGGCAAAAAACTTTGTCGATGATCAAAAAAAAATGCCAACCAAGCAGGAATCACACCCATAGGACCACGCGTCGCTGGTAGCTGAAGAATATCCCAAGGGGAAATCGCGGCTAGAGGGGGATCGACGAACGGAAAGGACAAACGCCCATTGTCCATTGTTTTCGTGCATAGATTCTTTGCTTCGAGAAGGGTAATGGACCAATCAGGAGCGGAGATGGTATTATTGAAGCGGGTGTTGGATGAGCTGCATGGTTTAAGTGGGGTGTGGAGGAGACGTATGATGACGTCGGACCTGCGGGTGGGCAGAAATGCTTTTAGCTGCAGATGTGTCTTGAGAAAGCAAAGAAAGAAAAAAAGAAAAAGATGTGGGTTGGCTATACGATAGTAGATCCGGCTTGAGATTAGGAATCAACCATGACGTGGTCATGCAAGTAACGCTAAACATAGCATATGTTTGTATGTAGATTTTCTTTTGCCAAGACCAGGTTCGGCTATCAAACCTTCCCTGTTTTCACACATACAGTTCTGGGAGGGAAGAGAATGTCTATGTTGACTTCATCACCAAAATATAGCTACCTAGCCCGACACCATGGTCGGGCTTTTCCCTTGTTTCATGTGATATCGCAAAAGCATATTGCAAACAATTGAGCTTGCAATTCAGTGTGCAAATACACGATTTAGTGAAGGATATGCGAACCAAGATGAACTTGCATGTACTGTAAAACAAGCTTTGCTGCATCCCGCACCATTTTTGTCAGGGGTGGAAAGCTTGTTCCTATATGGGTAAGTGCTTCCAGAGATAGAGTCCCAGGTTTCAAGCCGTGAGAGAAAGACAATCTGTTGATATGCCGGCTATATTATCGTTGTGTACTAGTGATGTTTTATATCTCCCTGGTTAACCTAGCTCCAATGTATAAACAAGCAAACTAAATTCAGACGTAAATCCTCACTTCACTTTACCAGAGTGTCGTCATGCATAGACCAAGATATAACCATGTTCCACAAACTGAACTTCCATGTCTAACAGGGTCCTCGAGAATAAAATTTGGTGTAACGGTTCCTTCCCAGAAAACACAGTAGACTTTATGACATGAAATTCACAGTACAACACATCATAGAGGGGGCTAACTTGAATGCCCGTGTCGCTTCGATTAACTCCTGGTAAGCGTATGAGAAGATCAGCATGATGATATCTATATTGGAGGCCCATTCGATTATCATCATCTCAGGTGGGGTAGCTGCATAATGTCGTAATTGCCGTTTTACCACCAGTCACATGCGAGTGCTGTGATTGGGGAGTTAGGAATTGGGCTGCGTTATCCATATCAAGAGTTACCTTTCTTGCTATATCCCAAGATTTCATTCAGTTTATCGTTGAGCCTTCATCTACTTCATTTCTTCATTATATTAACGACGCCATGTACACAAATTCCGCTTATCCGCCATTTCCCATCCGACTCTAGCCGGCCAACGAGACCGTGTCACCCATCTGGGGAGATACATATCGGATTCCATACTATCGTCTCGATGGTATGCCGTCGGTCCCCTGTGCGTTTTGTGAGAAAGGTCTCTTCAATAACATTGAGAATAGGAATATGGCGGAATGGAATTTCACGCCTGATAATCACTCTGATAAGCACACCGCAACGGTAGATGAATACTGTTTGGGCTGGCAGTTAGTGGTTCATGATTCCAGAACATATGTTCTATGAATGAGTACGTTCGCCTATTTTTTCTGGACTATGTTTGCAAGAATAAAATCACCCCATATCAGCTACCATTAGGAACGTGTCCTTCATGTGACTATATTCGTCTTTGGGTAATGTTGTAAATATCTTGGCCATATCCTTATTTGAAAAGCCAGATAGTACATTTCCTGCTTGCATCCGGAAATTGTCACCTCCAAACAGACTCCGTATTCCTTAGTTACAGAGATGGATCTCCCGCGCCGAAACTTATACAGGCATGGTTGATGCTATCACAGATATTTGAGCCCCTCATGCCTTGTAAAAATCATAGATACAGCTAAAAATAGGCTACAGACATGCTGCCGCCACACATGTTTCTAGTTGACGTAGAGTCCATGTGCGTTATCAGTCTTGAGTCAGATCAATGCCTGCGATATGCTACTCTCAGCTATGTCTAGGAAAAAAATATCAATGGGGCATTTTGTTTAAACTCCAAGAACAGTGAGACCCTCAAACTTGCTAGGAAATTGACCGAGGCCCTGCTTACATCCATGATCAGAAATGTCATACATCTTTGCGAAAATCCTGGATTCCGCTATCTTTGGGTTGATCGTCTTTGTATCACTCAAGGTGGAGGATACCACAAGACGTCTCAAATCCAACAGATGGACAAAATCTACAGGTCAGCTACGATAACCCTCATCTGCGGTATAAATGACAAAGAACACGATCCAATTCCAGGGTATCAAGTTGATAGGCTCGATTATTTATTGTTTTAGAATGATAATAAAAGGACAAGGCTGCACACACATTATTATCTTTTCGAATTTGGCCCCGATCGGGAACTTAGACTCATTAGACTGCCTTACTGGAAAAGTCTTTGGTCTCAACGTGGCAGGACGTTGCAGGAATACGAGCTGTCCAGAATCCGAGTCATCATAACAAAATGGTCAGTACATATTGAGTTTCCAGGCCATTACATCTCCGAAGTCAGAACATAGTCTCCCATTTCACACAGCTATAGCCATAGAATTATAAAGAAGATGCCCTTCGCTCACTCATATCTCAACAAAGTAAATCGAGACAAGATCGAATCTTGGTCCTTGTGGATAAACATCGTCTTCGAAGCCTCGCAAAAAGATGTCACAAAAAGCGAGGATAAAGTCAACAGTGTACCGGGGCTCTTTAACTTGATCTTCAATGATCCAGAGGTCATATTCTGGAGTCATCCGCTGGAATGGTTTCAGGTATCTTTGCTCTGGTCATGGTACGACTAGACCAAAGATTTCTTTGATGGTTCACAGATTCCTTCTTGATCCTGGGCATCCTACGGAGGGCAGGTCCATTTCCCGTACAAAGATGTACATCTCATCATACCGGGATTCATCTATATTCCCAAAGATGCACCAGATCGATGGTATGGAGAGGATCCCATGCCACAAGAATACTGTGGGCTGTTTACTTCCTTGCAACCGCGACCGCCCTCCCAACCAGGCTTAATTGCTATAGGTGTCCTCGTTTCCAGTTTGCGGGATGCAAATCTACCCAGAGAATCGGGAGTCTTATCCAATACATACTTCTTTGAGGATAGACATCGTGTCTATGTCGTCTGCATACAGGGCATTCATAGCTCAGAAACCATGGTCAACTCATGGCCGGTTTGCCTTCTTATAGTCAAGATACATGAGACTCTGGAATCGGGCCACTGCTCATTTAAGAGACATGACTTGGTTGAGAAGAAGTCTATCGATATACACTTCACCCATGAGTTAATTGTAATGTTCTGACGGATTTGAGATGGGATGAGACATCAACGGCATCAACATATATTGAAATGTTGTGAACCAACAAGGTGAGCTCGCCAAGTGAAATATAAGAAAAATATAGTTTGTACATAATTCCTCCAGTAAATAGTGAAAGGTCCCCAGTTTCCAGACATATATATATATATATATATATATATATATAAAGTCTTTACTGTAATCTCCATCGAAATCTGGGATATTAAGATATTCTAATCATCTTCAAGGACAAAACAACAAAGGGGCCTTAGGCCCCCCCTGCTAGTAAACACAAGATAAGCATGGAAATGTTTTATTTTTTGAAACTAAACCACGAAACTATAGATCTAGATACTAGTATCATGGGCAAGGTACGCGATAGACTGTGAGCAAAAGGCTCTCACATCGTGATGTGAGGAGAGATGAGAACAACACTGTCCCCTGTAGCAAAAAGTTAGTATCTAAATCCGTGTCTTGAGTCCTCATTATACACACCTCTGACAAAGATCATTTCAATCTTGCGGTTCAAAGTCTGTCCCAATTGTTTATTAGCGCAAAAGCCCCAAGTCCACTTCCAACCAACCGGCTAACCAACCTTTAACCCCTCCTCCGCAGCCTCATCTTCCAACACGTAAACCGTCTCCTCAACATCAGCCAACACCAAGTTGCAATGAGAATCGTATCCCTATCACCAATCATTAGTTAACCTCCATCATGTCCACCCACCCACATTCTCTTTTCCGAATCTTGGAAAAGAAAAAAAAATCACCACTCACACAAAGCTTCCCCTTCAACTCGCGGTCGCCCCTCAACTTGACAAACACCACTTCTTCCAAAAATAGCCTCACCAGATCCAAAGGCTCCGAAGCCTGCGTTGGTTCGTCGTCTGCCATCTGCCCCACCAAGGTTCACGTTAGCCCAAGCTCGCTCTCAACTCGTCAACATCAAAAATCCAAACTCAGCTCGTTTCGCCAGCCTGTCAGACTGTCCGTTATCTCCCCGTGGCTGGCTTATCGGGGGAAATGGCGAAAGGGGGGTTGGGAGATTGTCGCAGTACCTTTTGTATTGTCTGATGATCTTTAGATCGCAAAGCAATGGTAGTCAATCGTCGGTTTCCCAATACAGCCTTGTCCCCGCTTAGCTCAGCCTGATCCTTACAACCCTTACGCCCCACTTGATATTCGTAAACCCTTTTTTTTCCAGAAACCTAGAACTTAACCCAGAGATTACCTTTTGGCCAATCATATTGAGTGGTCAACTGGTGGAGGGCCTACTTGGTTTTTTAATGGTTGTGTTTAAGGAAATCATTTCTTTCCTTTTTTTCCTCAACGTCAACAAATTTGCAGATGCAACGTGACTAGTTACTTTCACTTTGTCTTGTCATTATCGGCCAATAATGTTTGCTTTTTTGTTCTTTTTTTTTTTCTTTTCTGAACATATTTACTAAATAGAAAGCGAAGGGGCTTGCTATTATTGGTTACTTTAAGGATTCCACGTGCTTCATGCAACTACCCAAAGTTTATTGATGCCAGGTGGCAGACCTGGTGGTTCGCATTTGGTTCCCGCACATCATGATCGGGTGCATCTTAACAGGCATCTGACATTTTAAAATCGTCATCAAGTCTACACTTCTGTGCGATTCTAGCTTCCCAAATAGCGCCGTTGACTTTTTTTTGCCATCGCCCTCATCAGCCTTTGCTGACTACCAATTCTGGACTTTGGACCCACTGCCATTCCATTATAAATAGATCTTCTCCTGCCTCCCTAGGTTCATTTTTTCTTCTCTGGGCGCTCTCCATTTTCAAAAGCAGGTACTCATTGCGCCTGCAGCTCCAAGGAGGAGCAAAACTTTTTGATACCCATCCGGCTCGCAACTTAGTTATGAACCAGTCTGGTATCCAAAAGTTCGGCTTATCTTTGGACCTGGAGTCCCAGTGGATGCCTGATAGACTATTGGAAATGGAGGACACCTTTCTTTTTTCCTTCATTTTGTCGGAGGTTTTAATCTAGACACGAGGAAGATTGATAATCGCGGCAATTATAGCGGGACGTGGAAGATGTAGTGTAAGTCATTACAAAATGAAACTACTACAATCACCGTTATTCGTGCTGTTGACATCAAGAATCAGGTCTCATCCCGGCAAGATGTCCAAGATTATTCGCAATTACATTAAGAAAAAAACAAGATAGTCTAAAAATACTCATTTACAGTCGCTTGTGACAGGAACATCGATGTTTGGCAAACCGGCAGATCTTGATAGGTGTCCAATATTTATGATTACTCACCGAGCACTGTATCCAGCAACCACCATTACTAATATATTATAAAATCACCGACACGATGGCAAAAAAAAAAATAGTAAAACTAAGTCTCCGATACGGGGAATCGAACCCCGGCCTTCTCGGATCATCCGATATGAGAGCGAGATATCCTAACCACTAGACCATATCGGACTTAACTCCACCAGCTGCGGTAGCTGATACCTTTCTTCAATCATTCTAATAGCCCCATGATTAATCTCGTAGTTAGGCTTTGGCATTAACTCGCCCTAAATGGTATCATATTTACTAATACATCGCCCTACAAATAAAATATCCACCAACAGCACTCCGTTTTCGAACATGAATTACTTTGCTATCGCTGACATAATCATCACTCCGATTTCGACCAATGACGACAGGGGATTTAAAGTGTACTCATCTAGACATGCATCAGCGGGAAGCCCCACTTTAAATTTCACGGTCGAGCTAATTTACATCATTAAACTTCAAGAACCTTAGACTATAAAAGGCCGCTCTAGTCCTGCAAAAATCTTAATCTGACAATCCACATATTACTATAGTCATTCTGATCTATCTTCTACCAAGATATACTCATAAATCTTGACAACTTTCGTTTCACACACAAAAACTATCTTCAAAATGAAGATTACCAAAGGTGCCGTCGGCAAGCCTAAGAAGGATCAGAGAAAAACCTGGACCCACGAACTTGTTCCCGCCCCTGGTCCTGGCGGCCAAGGCTGGCAACTTGAACTTGTCCCTGAAGACGACGATGATATTGTACGTATTTTCCATTTCCAACCACTCTATATGCACCTCGCTGACAATCCTGCAGTACACCGTCTCCGCTATCCTCCGCCCCGGTGATGCCATCACCGGCAACACCATCCGCAACTACGCCGTCGACAAGTACCACGAATCGCAGCGCATCCACCTTTGGCTAACCGGTATTGTCGAAGCCATCTCGTACACCCCCGCCGACTCGTCCCTCCGTGTCAAAACCCGCATCAACCGGCCCAATGAGTACATTTCTATTGGCACCTACCACACCTTCACCATCCAACAAAATGCGGCCATTGGCCTCTGGAAGCCTGAACCATTTGACAGCTTTGACATCGAGTTGCTCGAAGAAGCCATTTCTAACAACCGGGCCTCGAACCTCCGGGCTATCGTCATGCAAGAAGACATCGCCCACATCGCCGTTGTCTCCCCCTTCCGTACCATCCTCAAAGCCCGCATCATTTCCAAACACCGTGGAAAACGCCAGGCAATTCTCCTCGCCAAGCAGCGCAAAGGCGCCCGCCTCACCGATTCCTTCTTCTCCGACATCATCTCCATGATGACCCTCGTGTTCCCCAACATCGCCTCGTCGCCCATTCTGGTTGCTTCCCCGGGCTTCACCGCCACTGACTTCCGCCAATTCTGCGTCCGTTTCGCCCTCAACTCTGACGACAAATACCTGAAAACGGCTGCCAAAAACATGATCATTGCCCACTCGTCCACCGGCCACCTCCACGGCCTCAACGAAGTACTCCGCAACGGGGCCATCGGCGACAATATCTTCAGCGAGCATGAACGGCTCATCAGCGACTTCAAAAAGAAAGTCCTCATCGGCGACGAACGGGCCGTCTACCACCCATCCGTTGTCCGCAAAGCCTTTGAAATGGGCGCCATCACGGGTGGTTCCCAGGTGTTTATCGGCACCAACTTCTTCTTCGAACGGGATCCACAAAAGAGAAAGGAAATCACCGAGCTCGTACAGGGGATGAGGGACGCCGGGGCAAATGTGTACTTTATGCCGGCGAATCAGGAGAATGGTGACTCGTTGTATCTTTGGGGTGGCATGGCGGCGATTATGAGTTTCCCAGTGCCTGGGGTGGGAGATGGTGAGTTTGAGGAGGACGAGGAATGGACGCCGCCGGCGCCGTATATGGAGAATCCTGTGGAGGGCCTTATTGTCTAAGGGCAACTTTGAATAGTCACAAAGACATAGGAAAAGGATCTACAGGATACGGAATGGGATGGGATTGTTTTTTTCTTTTATAGATATCCAGGTCACACAATTAATGAATACAGTTCATAACCCGACCCTAAATCTCAAAGTGAACCTCTCAGCTATTCATATAAAGGTAATAAATCAGCTCATAATTCATAAAATGCAGTACCCAATCCACTCTATCCCATCCAGACCCAACCAGTTTAGACAAACAAACAACACCCATTTTCTTACAAAAACAACCCCACCCAAGCACTCTTAGTCGAAACATCCGTCGAACACCCCTCCACCAAACAAACCAACTTCCCTGTTTCCAACCGTCTAAAATACGCACCATCTTCCTTCTGCTCTTCCCTCTTTCCCGGCTGCCTCCTCTTCTTCGCCCGATTCTTATAGCACAAATGGCAATAGACATGCCCGCAGGCCTTGAGCGCCCAGAACCAATGCTCCTGTCGATCTTTCTTGGCGCGTCCCTTGGTCAGGCCTTCGGTGGCATCCGGGTCATATTCAAGCGGCCGGTTACAACCAGCGCAGATCATATCGTAGTCTCCGGTCACCTGTGTAAAGTTGGGTTCCTCGGGATAATCACTCTGGACCGTTGGCTCCGGTGGCGCCGGCTGAGCGGGATTGTAATTATAGCTTAAAACAGAGGGGACATTCAACGGGTTAGCCCCCGCGAAGATTACCTCTGGCCCATCTGCTCCAAAATCAGATCGGAAACTAAATCCTGCCCGGCGGACAGCCCAGCCGTCCGGGAACCGGGGTAAAGGGAAGCGCTGATTCCTATACGGCTCAAACCGCCTGTCAACATCCTGCATCCTTGGCCGTGAGTCCGAGGGTCTTAGTTCCCCGATTCTGGGCAGCGACAACTGTGGTTCCTCGCCGGTCAAGTCAATAGCCCTATCAACAGAGGAACCCTGCGCAGCTGACCTTCCACGTCTCCTATCCTGCTCCCGATTCCCATTTCCGTTGCCATTGCCCATAAGAGACGACGCCATACTAATCAACCAATCTTGTCCCGAACTTTGTGCGTTATCAACAATCGACTGCAGAGCCGCCGTCAAGCTAGAACGATTCCCGCTGTTCGACACGTGAGAGTTCCCTGGTTGCCAAGTTGCCTGAGGGCCTGGTCGCCACAAATTCGGCAAGGGATGACCCGGAAGCGGAATAATATTCGGGTTAGAATCGTGCGGGGGTTCCAGGGTATCGGGGGCAACTATGCGGGGTCGCGGCGGGCTGTCGGGAACTTCCGTTAAATCAATAGTTACGGGACCTGCGTTAGACCTGACGGTGACGGGTGAGCTGCTGAGGAGGATGGAGTCTTGTGGGGCAGAGCCATTGCTGGGGGCTCCTCTACTTTGGCGAAGCCTACGGCGTGATTGGACTGGTTCGTTATCGTCGTCGTTGATAACAAGGGATGTGATGCTCTGTGGTCGATTCTGGTTCGAGTCTGTAGTGTCCGTTAATTGCTGCAAAGAATGAGGGTTGTGGACGTCTAGTTGGCGTTGCAATTCGTTACTGATTTCATCCGGTCCCAGTGCCTCAAGTTCTAAGGCTTCTACAATTTCTAAAGGACGAGGTTGAGTGAAGAACTCCTCGTCCAAGGATCTGTGATCAACTTCGTTGTCGTCATCAAAATTTGTGATTCCGATTTGCGAGTCGTCCTCGGACACGCCAGACAGATCAGAACTGTCGGAATAATCCTGACTGGGATCCCAGTCCATATCGGAATCGTTGATGTCACTCATAGTGGTGTGGCGATGAACCAATAGTGTATGGATGAATATGACTTGGAGAATGGTCGGGTAGCTAGAACCTGCGAGGCCTATCGGATGGTCTAACTTGTGGGGAAATGTCGTGAATGTTCTTTTTCGCAGTATTGGTTATGTATGTCTCCTTTGATTCCGTGTCTCGTCGCACTTAATCACGACAAAAGCCTGTCGCATAAATCAACCCAGCTACTTTCAAACAAAGTCTAAAAAAAAAGAAAAGACAAAATAAAAAGTAAGGCCATTGATAAGCCTTCTTAACAATTGTCCAGCCTGAAAAAAAAAATAATGATGATGACCAAGTTGCAACGTGATTCGCTTCTAATCTGAATAGCAATTTCACACAAAAACTCCAACTTAATGACAACCCTCCCAATGTGTACAAAAGGAAGCAACAAATGAAGTGCCGCAATTATCCAGCCAATGCCAGTTTCTAATCGTGACCTCGTAGGATTGTTTGGGTTAGGGTCTGTGGTCCCACATTTAATTTCCAATTTAACCTTTTTGGGGGAAGTACAGTGGATGTAATGTAACCTAAACATGGCGCTTAACAATGCACAAATAAACTAGAATGTAGAATATAGACGAACAACAAGAGCATGATATTCTAGAAAAAAACTAGTCCCTAGTAGTCAAATAAAACTAAATCCCAACAACGACCAACCAATGTCTTTTCCATTCTATGTAATCATTTCTTTGTTCGTCCGCTTCGCCTCTTGGGCGAGGTAGATTCCACGGGTTCCTCCTGTTTCGATACCTTATGCCCTCTTGTCGCCCTCTTCGTCTCCGCAGGTTTCCCCATCTGCATCTCCTCATCCTGCATCTCCAGGGTATTCTCCTGCCCAGTTTCAACCCCTTCCATCTTGTCGGGTCCAGCTTGGTCATCAGCTTCCTAAGTCGTCAGAACCGAGACAGTCCCCTCCCGCCCGACAACTACCAATTCACCCGCCTTCTCTCCCCATTGCACTGCGACACCCGGCACTGCGACTTGCAACAGCTCATTCCACTTCTTCTCACCCTTAACATACTGCAAGATACAAGTGCCTGCCGGTCCCACAGCCGCCAGGTACTGCGCACTGTAATCCCACGAGATACCCGCAACAGTGTTGCCCGTTTCCAACTCCTTGACGCGAGCGGCGGCATCTTGTTTGCGGATGTCAAAGATAGTGACAATGGAGGACCCGGTGGCAGCTGCCGCAAACCAGAAGCCGTTTTCGGAGAAGGAGATGGCGGAACAAGGAGCACCCAAAGGGAAAGAGGCAGCTTCCTCGAGATTGGAGGTCTGGTAGAAGATTATGTCACCGGACTGAGCACCAACAGCCAAAAGGTGACCATCAGGATGGAAAGCGACAACATTCAAGGGAGAGTTTGCAGACGTCCGAGAGACAGCCTTGTTGTTAACGAGATTGTAGACAACAACTGACCGGTCGGCGCCAACAGAGACAAGCAGCTCACCAGAAGGGTGGATGGCCAAGCTAGTGACAGCACCAGCATGTTCTCTCAGCTCCGCAACCTCAGCGCCACCATCGTAGATCTTGATAGTACCCTTCACAGTAGCAAAGATTAACTTCGACCCGTGCCAAACACTAGCGGTGGTGGAAGCACCAACAGCAAGTTGACGCTCCACCTTATCAGCGGAAATCGAGTAAATGGATGCATCGCCAGCCAATCCAGCCACAGCCGCATACCCATTCGCCACTGCCACCGTTGTCGGTGATTGCACCGAGACATCCGTCGTCACTTTCACCTTGTACGTCGCAACGGCATCCGAAGACGCCCAGCCCTCTGGCACCGGTCTCTTCTTCCGTGTCTTACTCAACGCTGCCTGCGTCTCCTCAACCTTGCTCTTTAATTCCTCCGGCAACTCCCCATTAGAATCTACCGCCATTTTATCATCACCGCCGACACCCCCAGACACCGTCAAGGCGCTCAAAGTTTCCCGAGCCTCATCCCGCTCCTTGGTCAACCGGGCAATGACCCGAACCGCCGCATCAACTTGATACAAGGCCGCTGCGAGCTCTTCCCGCGTCTTATCCAATTGTTGGCTCAGGTTGTGGGTTTCGAGGGCAAAGGCATCCCATTCGTTTTGGAAGGTAGCGAGGAGAGCGGGGATGGAGGTTAGAGTAGGAGGGCGCGGGCGGACAGTAGGGGTTGTTTTGAGGGGAATGAGATCGGCGGGTGTGAGGTCGTGGGTGTAGTTGGGCTCAGTAGTGTGGTCTTGAAGGTATTTAGTGATTAGACGTTTTTCGTAGACAAGGCCGGATTTCGTGGAGACGACGGGCTCCTGGGGAGCTTCGCCGGAGACTAATAAATCATGTTAGTATCTGCTACAGAGATGGTTCTGTACTGTATGGAAGCTATAGTGGGGAGCTTACTAGCACAGAGCATGGCGATGCGATTTGCTGGAAAAAATGCAATTGGTTTGTGATTTGTATGCTAAACAAACCGGATGCTGAACACAAAACGACATAAACAAAGAACAATAATGGTATCAATAGGTTGGTGGAGAGAAAAATCGTGTTATGCGACCAACTTTCTCAGTGCTACCAAAATCTCACGAAATTTAGACACTAGGCTCGTGCGGTCGCGATGCAAAGGAGAAGGCTGATCAGAGTTATGCGAGGCTGTGATCACGTGTAACCACTACGTTAGGGGTTCTTATACCGCAGGTACCCTAGGCATATCCCTGTTTTCGTGTAAGAGGAACGCCTATATCCGCACTTAACAATAACAGTAATAGCATTGAGTTGATACTATGTGAAGGTATTGAAACTCCATTTCCAAGCGCAGAAGAGGTGATTCAATGTGTATGTGTCGTGGTGGCCTGAATTTTCTCCAGATGCAAGTCAATCTTGATTGGAATGCCCCTCATCCAAGTTTATCGGAGCCAGCCGATCGCTAGGTACCAAAGTATGGAAAATCCCGTATCAGGAAACCATGCATACGCATAAATGTCTTAAATAAGCCACATCCATCTTCACCCTCAACCACGATTGACTCTCTCATTGCATCTCCTCTCATACAAACTCACAAGACTCACTCTCTACAGCAGTATTCACCATCACTATGGCCATCTCACTGCCGCCCGCCTCAATCCTCCACACCCTCCCCACCTCCTCCCAAACCGCCATCCTTGACCTCCTCTTTGAGCCGTCGCCGACAATCCATGAGTTACTCCTTCCCTACATTGACCTCAACATCACAACCTACCCCGAACTTATCGACAGAGCCTACACGGCCTTCCTCTCCCTCCAAAACACCAACACGTCCAAACTCCATTCTATCCTAGGCTCTCATCCCCGTCTCGGCGCCCCCAAAGTCGACTCTGCCCAATCGGCAGCCGAGCAAGCCACTCTGCAAAAAGGCACCCAGGAAACTGCCGAGAAGCTAGCCAAGTTAAACGTCGAATACGAAGAAAAGTTCCCCGGCCTCAGGTACGTCGTCTTTGTCAACGGCAGGGGGCGCGAAGAGATCATGGTGGACATGGTGGCGAGGATCAAGAGGAGAGATATCCGGCTGGAAGAGAAGGAAGCTATCCAGGTAAGTTTTCTAGAACATATCATTCAAAGCGTCATGAGTAAGGAAAAATAGAAAGAAAAAAAATTAACAGTACAGGCCATATGCTCAATTGCCAAGGACCGTGCCCAGAAACTCCTCGCTACGGCTGCAGTTGATGGCAGCGCCATTACACAGTAATATTTTTTTTAGGGTTATGCGTGACCTGAAAGTCCGGATCCACCATTGACGTCTGCCGACGACGCATACCGGCTCTGGTGTTGGTGGATATTGGTGGCTCATGAAGTGGGAACGGAGTCTTTGCGAATGAATGTATAAATTATGTAAATACATAAGCGTGTTTCTGGATAATGCCGACGAAAACTTTATGATCATTGTATCTAAAAAGGCTTAAAGCTATGAATTCTAAAAGCATAGACCTACACAAATCTTCTCGGTGCCCGGGTTCTGACCTGGCTCGACAAGACGAACAGACCATGTTATTCTTTCTTCAAGGTCCTGTTTTCGTTGGATTCAATGAAAGAGGGGTTCTATGTGCCTCCCGTTTTTTTTTGTAATGATAGTATCGTTGGAGAGAGAGGGAAGGGCGAATGAGATGAAGGAAATTACAATAGTGCTGGGGGACTTTGGACTCTGGTGTGGAGGAGGAGGAGGAGGAGGAGGAAAGAGAGAGTCGTACGAAAGTGGGTGTGAGTCAGGCTTTTGGATTTGGATTCCAATTCCGTAGTCACGTTTTCACGGTAACATTATGTTATATTGTATAGATCTTAAGTTCAACATTCATTGTCACAGAATATGTTGTATCTTCAGTATCACGTAAACCTTCTTATGTATTAATCAAGATATAAAGACATCCCCTTCGAAAAGAGGCCACCCTCACCAATATTTTCCGCATTCATTCCTCTAACCTCCAGCAAAAGCTGCACTTGCCATTATTAAGTTGAGGCACAGAACAGCAAAATGCAACCGTTTTGTCATTTGCCCATTGTTTAATTATTAACTGTTAGCTCGGAACCGATGACTTGGACTTGGACTGGGTCGTAGCTTAAGACTGGGGACTGGCTATTTGGTGGTGTCGGGGGGTGTTCCAGTGTGTTGGAATTATAAGGGGTGGGTGGGTGGAGATGTGGCCGGTGCTTGGGCACGGGACTTGATCAAAGGGATTGCATTCATCTATTTGGTGAGAGGATATTTAGTTTAATGTGAAGATGTGTGTATAGACTGGTGGTGATGTCTTGAGAATCCCAGAGACTGGCTGTTTGTTACGTGATAAGAACATATGAGTGTTGAAGAACCTTATCTAAGGCCTCCTCCAATCTTACATGCCCATTCTCTACGATCTGCAGACTGCCACAATGTCTTTTGTTTCTCGAAAATCGCTTCTATAGGCATATAGCATTGAGTTTTACTGCAATGTGCGGCCGGCAGTGGTCTATGTCGCGTGTGTGGATATTTAGAATAATGAAATTTTTGGGGAATAAAAGGCTTGGCGAGAATCGAGATAGAAAGTTATGTATACACATAAATACATATTCTCCATTCAATCTCCATCACCAACATTCTCCATTCATCGCTCCACTTTTTCCTTGCCTTTTCCTTTGCTTACTTCTATTGTCTTCTCCAACACCCTAGTCAATAACTACCGCATCCTTTCCAAAAAGATAAAAAAAAAGGGCAAAATAATACAAAATCCCAACAAACAAAAATCGCCTATCCACACCAAGTAAGACCTTTTCTTTTCAGAGTTGCTCCGGATGCGGATATAGACACTTGTATGATATACAACGACAAGAAGAAGTATTTAGAAAAAGAAAATAACAAGGATGTTTCTTTGTCATTTTGTGACTGGGAGCATGGGATGTTTAGATAGAGTTTTGTGATCATGGAGGCGGCGGCGAATAATATAAACCGGCACCTATCTACTTGCATATTTCTTCTACTCTCCTCCTCCGACCTCTTTCTCCTATTATTTGCTTGTTTTACCACACTCATTCTACCCCAATACCATTCTTATTTTCGTGTCTAGAACGAAAGAAAATAGACATACAAAAATAGAAGAGAAAAATAAGTTCTTCTCCATGTCTCACAAAACTTCTCCAACTTCAATTTATCCCTTTCCTTTTTAAATATTATCCTACATTTCCTTCCTGCCCCAATCACCGAAAACTTATAACTTCCAATCTAGGAAGGAGAACATCAGTCCTCGTTGTTTCCTGAACAAGTTGAATCTGGGTGACAAGAATATTCTATTGAAACTGATTTTTTTCTTCTGTTTCTTTTTCTTGTACTTTTTCGTTAAAATTCCACAACGAAAACCTGGCGCCTTTATCCAGCAAACCACAGAAAAATCAACATTAAACCCAAAATAGACTTACACGCATTAATCCCTCCATTCAACCATCCACCACTCCCTTACATCGTTACATCCAACCACTACCACTACCACCACAACTTCAATGCCTCCCACCCTCACCCGAAAACGACCGCCCCTCCCCCCTTCCTCCGTCCCCTCTCTCGACCTGCCTCCGCTTCTCCCCCCGCTTCTCACCCGGACACACCGAAACCATTCGTGGCCTCTGCTACATTTATCCACCGCAGAGATTCCATCGTTACCGATGACGACAGTGGCGGCAAACGAGCAGAAAGAAGAAGAAGACAAAGAAGAGAACTCGGAATCGGACCCAACACCACAATCGACGATATCAACATCAGCAACATCAGCACCAACACCCCATCTCTTTACCTCAATACCACAACCCGACCTCAAGCCCTACCCCTTCACCTACCACCTCACCTCCCCCTCGATATCCCTCTCCTTCCCACTTCCCCTCTCACCCATTCTTTCTTCTTCCTCCGCTCCTCCTCCGCCATCCCCCTCCCCTCCCCACCACTAACAACAACCACTTTCCAAACCCTCCTCTTCAACCCATATCACCACCATCACCAAATACCAATATCATCACCATCGCCACCGCCACTATCCCTACCGAAAACCTCACACTCCAAACAGAAACCCCCCACCTTTGCAAAACTTGTCCTCCTCAACGCCCTCCGCATCCACCACCGCATTCCCCGGCGCCCCTCTCCTCCTCCTGTCCTTCCCACCTTCATCCACCTACCTCGACCCCCAAAGCGCCCTACGCCCCTGACGCCGCCGGGGCTACCGGGGGGCCCACGGTTCACGTTGGATGTTCCCGCGGTGATTTCAGGGGATGAAGAGAAGATGGGGACATCTGACAGTTCCTCCGGGAGTGAAGGGGATGTGGAAGGAAATGAAGAAGGGGATCTGGCGTTTCCAATGGTCGGGGCAGGAGGTATCTATAGGGAAGAGGAGGGCGAATGCATATTTGGGATGGGAAGATGATAATTTGGGCTCACCTATAAAGAGACGTAATGACGGAAATATGGCTACTATAGAAAAGAGAGAAGATGACAGATTAAACAAGCTTGGATTGATATAGAATGGGGAGGAAAGATCCCATATAGACGTCACGACGACAATAACGAATAATGACTAATGGCAACTCATGACCAAAACAAATATAAACAAAGACAAAAAAAGATATTCCAGTAAACAAAGAAACCAAAAAACAACAACCAACTGTGCATTTTACCCAAAGAAATACTTCCCTATGTTCAGCCTTTCCTCTCTACTCTCCTGTTGGCATCCCCTCCAGCCCATCAATCAAACTCCTCCAATTATCCGCCATCATCTCCGCATACTTGACCCTCTCCTGCGCCCACTCCTGACACCATCTCGTCACCATCCCCACACTACTCATTGCATACCGCAGCTCGTCCCTCAGGCACTCCCGCACAAAGATCCTCCGATTCCGCAACCAGACAATTTCTGCCTTGTCCGCCCCGACCGCCTCGCACAGCCTCTCAATCTCCCCGGCCTTAACTGTGCCCGCTGGCTTCGTCCGGAGACTGGCAATCTTGTTCTCGTTCGCGATGATCCGCTTCTCCAGCGCCGGAATATTGTCGCGGTCAAGCGCATCCCGCCGTTCAAACATGTTGCGCAGCGCCACCAATACATCTCTCTGCCTCTTCAGATCCTCCAGCACCCCAGCCTCCCATGCCCGGCTCTCATCCTCCAGCAAACTCTGCGCCGTCCGCAGATGCCGACTCATATTCTGCAACCCCGTGTTCAACGCCAGGACATCCGATCCATCTGTCGCATAAACATCGGCATTACTCTCCGTCAACGAAATCAACGACAGCGCAATCCGTGCATGGTCTGCCGCAACGCCCTCCGTCCGCTTCACGAGCCGGTCCATGATGTTGCACACTCCTATGTACATATCCGCCGACCGACGGATCCCCGCCCTTGTTCTCGCAAAAAGCTCTTCCAACGGCCCCGCTGGCAAGCTCTCTTCGAGCCCGGCCAGTAACTCGCGTCCAGAAAACTCATCCTGCACGCTAATGGTCGCCTGCTTGCGCCACACCGACAGCTCCGTTGGCACTGTCAAAAACATAATCACCAACTGCTCTGCAGCAAAAACTGGATGCGCCACAATTGCATTCAGGAACCTCGCCAGCCCGCGTCGTCGCTTCTCAATGAATGCCCCGTCGTTCGACAAATGGTTTCCATTAAGCGCCACCCGCTTCGGCGGCAACATAGGCAGCGCCCGAAATGGGTAGCGTTGGTGCAGGCAGCCAAGCAGCCAAACAAAGTCACTGTATCGCCGGATCACTTTACTTCCGCGTCGCGAGGAGGAAACCTCATAGTTGTGATGCTGGAACAAAAAGATGCCTTCCTTCTCCGGCAGCAGAGTAACTTGGATCGTCTCTTCCGGCATTTTCGTCTTGGTTGCACTGCCCAAGCCAGCGCCGAGGCCTCCGTTAAATCCATTGGCAGCATTGTTGCGGAAAGGAGAAGGTGTGCCAAAGGGATTCACTGGCTCGCCGAAGCCACCGTTATCGTAGTAAGACCAAGGGGCCGCGGCACCTGGGCTGCCAATAGAGCCATGGCGAATCGCATTGGTTGATCTAGGCGAAGCCGGCTGGTACGGCTGTGTCGCCGCAACGATCGGATTCTGCGCCGCGCTAGAAACCTGAGTGTTCCCGAGCGTTTGAGAATCCGCCATACCGGAATTTTGGGCCTCGGGATTCATCGAGATCCCACCGGACACGGATGGTGAATCCAAGATACCAGAGCCCACCAAATCAGGTCTACCAAGATGATTTTGGCCCTTATGCACGTCAAGAGATCCCCACGGATCGTCGGATTCAGGGTAAGCCAGTTGTGGCGACGAGATTGAAGAAACAGCAACGGGAGCCCCGACCCCTGCGGCGTTCATAGTCCCCGCAAGTCCGCCGTCGCTCTCACTGTGGTCCTCGTTTTCTTCCTCGTCCTCTCCCTTAGCACTCTCGTTATTATCTGAATCGGCATCCGCTTTGTTGTCGTCAGCGTCAGCGTCGTGCAATTGTGAATGTGTCGACGATTCCAGATGCGAATGCGAGTGGGGGGAATACGAAGCGTGGTAATCGGTGGAGTTGCTCAGCAGCCCGGCGTCGCGGTCGCTGGCCGAGTCCGAATGGGAGTCGGAGGCGGCAGACGACGAGCTGTGGGAGTCTCCCGAGTACTTGAAGAGAGCCGTCGTGGTGGCTTTTTGCGGCGGCTTAGCGGCAAGCTCGTCACGGTGATTTTTGAGGATGGGATCGAGGAAGCGCGGAGTGGGGAGATCTGTGTAATGACAATTGTTAGACTGCTTGGTTTGGTTTGACAGATAAAAAGCACAGGAATACTCTGGAAACGCCGGAGGTTTGCGCACAAACTGAGTAAATGAAGAACCCAAAAAAGAAAAAAAAAAATAGAACGCAGCAACGATATGCGCCAGCAGATACCCTGGTTGATATTTTCTCGCTTCGAGATCTCGCAACTGTAGATCCCAGATAAAAAAAAATTGCGAGCAGACTCCAACAATGACGCCAGAAATGCACGAAGTAAACAAGACACTCAAAAATCTGTTTACTCGGCAATTCTACAAAAATGCAGCTTATCGTAACTTTTCTGCACTTGCCCGTCGAACCAGGAACACGCAAAGGAGAAGATCTGAGCCACACAGATAATCACATTCAATACAAAGGAGAAAAAAAAGTCAGATGGCTGGGCCGTTGCTGTTGCATCACTTCATTCAGAAGCACCAAAACTGACGATATCATTTTCAACCCATCCTATCCCTCTTCTTTGATTTTCGTCACCCCCTCACTTTCTTCTCTTTCGCCCCAACAAATTCCAAGATATCACCATCAAATTCACTGAGCCAGTCTCTGCATCCTCTATCGGGGCCCTTGTCAAAAAAGGAGCCCCGGAGGACCATGACAGGAACATCACAAGAACAAAGCACTTGCCCCTTCGGCCTATCGCCGGCCACCATTGCCAGCACCGGCCCCACTAGGAGCCATCAGGCATGCATATAGCATCTGCAACTCTGCAAGACCTGCTGAAGCGACCCTGCAACTTGACGCTGCCACCGTAAAAAGTCCAGAGCCACTGAGATCTCAATATTGACATTGACGTAGCAAATATGTGAATTGAGGCCATGAGGTAGATCACGGGATCAATGACGCAGGTAGACACCTCGGGCCTCCAAGACCCGGGATCCACTAGACCCCATAAAAGATTTCACAGATATAGACATAGACAATGAACTAGATGGACTCACCATTCCGTCTTCGAGCTACTACATCTAGTGATGGTTCATCCCCATCCTGTACCAGAGCTACCAAGGCCAACAATAAGTTGAATTCTCCTCTTCCCACAAATATGTCCCCTTCACTCGGCACCACAATCTCCTTGATCTTCTTTCTCTGTGTCCCTTCAATCATCGCATCATCCAGCACCCTGTCTACCACCTGCTCCCCCAACATGCTCGCATCACCACCCGCCTCTTTCAGTGCCTCCGCCCAGAACTCCCCGTATTTCTCCGGCAGCGGAGCAGCACCGAGGAGAAACGAGCGGAGGATCTCGGCGCGGGATTTAGATTTAGATTTGCTGCGGGTATGGTTGGGAGCGAACAGGTCGGATGAGGCGGATTCTTCCGGTGCTTCGGAGTCGTTATCGGAGTCGAAGAGGGCAGAGGGGCGATTTTGGGGAGAGGAGAAGAGACTGTTTGCATGGCCGGAGCCTGGGGGCGGTGATGTTCCGAATAGAGACATCTTGTCGGGATTTTCTGTTTCGAATTTGTATGATGGATGATAATCCGAGATGAATTTTATTATCAATCGGTTGTTGCGATGATGGTGAAACTCATTCGATATGGCCGAGTATCTGTTAGCGCTGATGAGTTGCCAATGACGTTATGCAACCCGATCAAAATCACAGCTCTTGATTCAAGAGTCAATCCAAAAGTTGTGTGCCAATTAAATGTCAGAAACCCGCAAACCAACAAAAAGCAAAAACTAATCGAACAAACACAGCATCAAGCTAAACCAAAAGAAACCATCAATTGCACTGAATTGCCACAGAATCAACTTCGCGATCGCAACCTATCGCGCCAATTCGCAATCCGCTCAGGCGTCTATCAGTCGCTGTCTAGTCACTGAAACACCCGCAATGACGCTGGAGGGTCACTAAGCAAGACGAAGGTCTAGGTAATGAATGACTTGCCAAATGTTTTGGGTAGCCCAGATGTGGGATTAGACCCTAGTTGCGATGATGATAAGAGCTTCAAGTGGAGTAGCAGTTTTGAAGATGATAAAGTTGGTCTATGTCATGAATATGTTGACAAGTGGAAGCAATATAAGGAAAATAGATCCAATTCAAAAAGATTTTTTGATGTTGTGACGACAATTGTAAGGGGATAAGGCAACGACTCTTGAATATCTATAACCCTAATGATCCTAATGATTTATCCCAGAAACTTGCAGATGTAAACAACAAAAATTAATGTATTTTCATCAAGAGTTTCTGTTGAAATTTATGAATTCTTGGACCCACAGAAACAATCCAAAATTAAGTTTTACCACTATCCATTATGGCTATATAAATTTGTTAGGTCATACACCACGACATTCTGTCCCATTGTTCAAGCGAGCTTTCCAAATATCATCTTCCTCAAACCTAGACCGCGCTTACCGCGCTTATTATACATTCATTACACAATCAGTGGATCTCCAAAATTTCCCCCGCGCTGCCCATCCCGCCGACAACCACCTCCGTCACCTACTTCACTCAATCCCTCCAAGCTCGCTAAAACATTGTCAAAATGCCCCTGCAGCTTGTGACGCCACTCCGCCTCTCGGTCCTCACGGTCACCTCGGTGACTCCTGCCTCGGTCACATCGCTCCTGGCCTCCCTGTCCCTCGGCACTACCCGGTCGGCATCGCTGCTGGCGTCGCTGCGCGATGCCCCCGGGGCCACTCACAACTTGAAGCGTGTAGGTCGTGGTCCTAGTTCAGGTCATGGTCGGACATCTGGTCGTGGTATGAATGGTCAGAAGGTGCACGGGAAGGTCAAGCCTTGGTTTCAGGGTGGTCAGACGCCTTTGATTATCAGCCGTGGTACCAAAGGTTTTGAAAACATGTGAGTTCTCTTTCGTCTCGATATATGTAAGAATACGCGATTAATTGGTGTATAGTCATGCCCCGAAGCTTTCCACCGTCAACCTTGATTCTCTCCAACATTGGATTGACACCGGCCGTCTCGACCCCACCAAGCCCATCACCCCCAAAGAAATCATCCAATCCGGCCTCGTCGGCTCCATCAAAGACGGAATCAAGATCCTCGCCCGCGGAAAAGATAACCTTCGCACACCCATGACCCTCATTGTCTCCCGCGCCTCTACCGAAGCTATCAATGCTATCGAGGTCGTCGGCGGCCGCATCACCACCCGCTACTTCACCAAGGATTCCATTCGCAACCTACTGACTGGGCGCTCTGAGGTTACGGATAAGCCGCTGGATATTGGGAAAGAGTTTGTGGATAAGGCGTTAGAAGAGGCCAAGAAGAAGCCGTGGTTGAAGAGATTGCCAGATCCGACGCACAGATGGGATCTGGAGTACTACAGAGATCCAGCGCATAGGGGGTACTTGAGCCATCTGATCAAGGAGGGAGAGTCTCCTTCGCTGTTCTTTGGTGTGCCACAGGAGAAGAAGCCCAAAAGAGTCAAGAAGAAGACTACTGGCCCCAAGGTCAAGATCGAAAAGAATGACCAACTGTTCTAAGCATAGAAAGGCACAAGGGGAGGGATGTCTCTCATTGTACTATTACTTGTTTCATATACGATTTCATATTGACTGATATCTACCGTGCCTGTTCCAAACTTGACGTGTCGCAAAAATCCCACTCGCATTGACTTATACTTCTACCAGGTCAGAGAAACCATCTTCTTCTCATACTCTTGACCTTCCACAATCTTGTTGAAGATCCACTTGCCAACATCCTCCCGCGAAATCGAGTATCCCAACTCCCTCTTTTCCAGGCCTTTCACGGGATCTTCTACACCGACCCGCACTTCCTTCTCAGTTGCTCCATCAGTAAGCATAGTCGGCCGCACAATCGTCCACACCTCTTCACTCTCTCTGATCAATGATTCCACTTGCCGCTTGTCTGCATGTGCTCCCTTCAAGATAGTTGCCATCAATGGCTTAAGAAGAAGGGGATAGTCTCGTCCAGCAGCTGAAATGCCCACGCTGGACACCACGATGATCCGAGGATTGCCGTCAATACCAGCCTCTCTGAGTTCCTTGAGAGCGGCCAACAGAGTCTTCATACCATTTTCACAGACATTCGGATCATCCAGGTTCATTCTCTTGAAGTTGAAGAGACTGCCGATCGAGAACACGACCACACTGACAAGCGACGATTGGGATGCAGTCAGCGTTTCCTTGACCGATGAGATGTCATGAGCATTGCCTGTGATGACCGTGAGATTGGAGGGCAGGGTGGGAAACTGAGAGTCAAGTTTCGAAGGAGTCCGTAAAAGGGCGCGGCAAATGTGGCCGGCTGACAGGGAATGTTTGAGGGCGGAAAGACCACAGCCCGTGGAGGCGCCGAAAAAGGCAATAGTTTTGGGTGTTGACATGATGAGAAGAAAACGATGATGTTCAATCAAATATTCCAAACAAGATAGGTTGATGAATTGGGGATGTTGTCGGTTACAACGCGTCCATAACGGCGTTGCTCACTCGTATTTATACCCAAGGATACCTAATAATCTTTCGCATTTATTCAGTTGCCTTGGGGACCAATCTTACATACAAAAGACAACTTTGATCAGTCATTTAATTTGGCTGTGATAGCAACATCACCTCTGCCACCCACCCACCGGCTCGACGTTACGCCTACCTTTCACTCGTTTACAATGCCAGGTATATAAATGACATACTAAATCCTTTTGAGCAGAAACTACCAGAGTAATCATCAGGCCGTCTTTCCGGAGCCAGGCGGTAGAGTATTAATCGGGCGTCTGACAGTGAGAAAAAATGATGATCGGAAGGCTGGTATCTAGGATGAAATAGCAGTGTGCTGCCAGAATTAAGTTATATATCTTGAAGTTATAAGATGTCTATGGTTTGGGTGGTACAATGAGCCCATGCATCACCACTGCCAGATTGTACAACACTCGGATACTTTCAGATGACAACGGCAAACCTCAGGATACCCCAAATTCCCTTCAATCCCAATGACATCACCAAATCCTGTCCCTAATTCCGCACCCACAAATCCAATCGTCTTATTAATCATCTCCAATGCAGCGGCAACCAAGCTAACTCCTGCATCCTCCCCAGTCCACCAATCATCACCGACGTAAAACCCACCAAACAACCCCGCCACCTGCCAACATCCCCGCCAGCCGCCTTTCTTTTCCTTCAACCCGCAAATTCCCATCGGCCGATCACGTGACAGTCAAAAAACCAGTAGGCCAATGGGGGCCCGCGTCACATCATGCTCCCGAAATAAGCTCACATTGTCCGATCGCCGAAGAGTCTGTGGCTTTTGAAAGAATTGACTTGATAATTGTTTGGTTATTTGGCCGAATCTTTTGACGTGTTATATATCCCTTTTTTCTTAAAACCTTATAATTGTGAATACTTTGACACAAAATGCTGGCCAAGAGAGCTGCTGTTCAGATTGCCCGCCGGGCTGCTGCCCCCGCTGTGCGCCAGTCCTTTGCGACCAGCGTTGTCCGCTGTATGATTTTCGACTACCATTGATATTTCCAAGTTCCATTGGTGATTCCAGAGAAGTGATTGGAGAGGCATTGACGGGATGCCATTGAGCGGTGGAAGGGATTTGCGGTGAAAAGTCCCGTGAGATCCGGAATCCCGGGAATGTGTTGGTGCCATTGAGTGGGGAGCCGTTGAGCTGGCCACCGGCCTTGTGAGCCTTTGGGATCGCCAACTGGAACTTGTGGGGGGGTATTGTCATTGTTCTGAACATTTATCTAACGCATTGGCTCATAGGCGAGGAGGCTAAGTCCACTCCCAAGGCTCCCGCTACCTTCAAGAATTTCAGCGGTATGTCTTCCCAATAAGCACGACGAACATGATACATGATTCAAGCGGCCATCTCGAACATAATCTACGATGAAGCTACGACACAAAGCCAATATCGATATCAACAAGACTAATGTTCGCATAGAGATCAAGACTGCCGATGACCTGTTCGGACCCGGTTCCGAGCCCGGTACCGTCCCTACCGATCTCGAACAGGCTACCGGTCTGGAGCGTCTGGAGCTGCTCGCCAAGATTGAGGGTGTTGAGCCTTTTGACATGTCCCCTCTTGATGCCTCCCGCAAGGGTACCCTCAAGGAGCCCATTCTGGTCTCCTCTGCTGGTCCTGAGCAGTATGCTGGTTGCACTGGTTACCCCGCCGGCTCTCACTCCGTTCTTTGGCTTACTGTAAGTGACGGTTGATGAGGACAAACATGTTGTTGAAGCATTGGCATAGGAGGCGCATCATTCAGCCCTAAGTATTGTGATTAGTTGTCGGTAACTAGTGCCCATGATTTCATCATATGCGCCTCTAATTCTATGCCTGAAATATAAGTCATGAGATGAGATGGACCACTAACATTTGTCACATAGATGACCAAGGAGCGCCCTGTTGAACGCTGCCCCGAGTGCGGCTCCGTCTACAAGCTGGACTACGCCGGCCCTGAGGAGGACCCCCACCACCACCACCACCACGAGAACCCCGAGGCCCCTGCCGACACTACCTTTGCCAACTTTGTCAAGCCCGAGTACCTGTAAATGGGTAAAAGGATGATTAAATCGTCTGGATTATAAACTTGCTTTATCATTTCATTGGAGTTGACTTTGGGTGGGTGGCTTTTGGTGTATGTTATAGTGATTGTGTATTATGAATAAGACATGTTGATTCTAGCGTAATTGCTATTCTTCGTCGAAGCTGAGTTTGATTTTTTTGTTCTTCTTTTTGGTCTTCATTCGTTTGGGCTCTGATGATGATTTGGTGTCTTGAGATTCACCAGATGTTGATTTCTTGGTAGGCTTGTCTTCACTAGCCTCTTTTTCATCATCAATGACTTTGGCCACCCGTTTCTTCTTACTTGACCCCACGCTCGCAAGTTCTTGTTTCTTGACATCCTCATCTACTTTTGGCCGATCCCCATCCTTTTTTTTATCGCCATCATTGGCTTTCTTGTCTTTAACTTCACCGTCGTCATCAATCTTGACATCGATAAGATTCCCAGATTCATCCACGACCAAGGGCGCATCTTCAGCTTCTTCGCTGGCTGACCGTTTCTTGCCAGTTGGTCTTAGATGGCCTGCGAGGACGGGGTTGGGTTCTGTGGAGGACTGGTTGTTTTGCGCTTGTAAACGGGCAAGAAAGGGCGGTAAAGTCCCAGTGTATGTGAGGTTTTTGTAGGAGTTTTTGGACATGGTATTTGATATTTGTGATGTATGATAATGTAGTAAAGGAAGTATAAATGTAAATTGTGCTTACTAGGTTGTACAGAATGGAATGACTAGGAGGTTGTAGGATGAACCCCGGCTAAATGCGCTTGGCGATCGATGGAACGAATATGTTTAATTCACGATGACTTCTTGAAAATCTGGTGGGAATGGTTATCGAGATTGACAGCATGCATTGTCCCCTATAAAAATGTTACCAGCTTTACTTGTATCACTTATATCACTTGTAGCACCTCAATGAAATCTTCAGTGTCACGATCTCACAAGTCTTCGCAAAAATAACCACTGGGATGATAAATGCAATCAATAGAAACCTGGCATTTTCTCTTCAGAAGGGCCAACTTGGTCTAGACTAAATTTTAATATTAAAGTTCAGAGCCTCCGACGGCATACAAGGCTACGATCAATTCGAGCGCCTTGTCAACCTATCACCGCCACTGCCAACATTCAAACGTTCCTTCCGTCATTTCATTAAGCCTGGAAAATTAACCAAACCGACCCCTATTTGCCATTCTTTAACTCGCTATAATCGCATCAATTATAGCACCCTTGACCTCCTACAACCTCTGCTGCGCCCTGGTTGTCACCCAAAGACCACCTAACCCACAAAAAAGCAACAACCCTCATAACACCAAACCCAATCTCGCCTTGCCTTGTTCCACCTCCGCGTATTGTCTCTCCGTCATCACCGGCTTACTCCATGCCGTCTACCCAGACTTACGACACAACTACAACCCATACACACATACACACAAAAATTCTGTGGACCCGAGCTCAACCGACTCTTCCCCTTGCTCCCGCACGAGGCCTTGGACGTTATCCCACCACACGACCACCTAGCTATCTAATCACGCCCTAGCTATACCAATATATCGCTACACCCACCCTCATACAGCCACAACCATGGATCTCTTCCGCCGGGTCTCCCGGATGGTACCGCGGCAGACGCTGCATCTGCCCACAGCTGACGAAAAACGCCCGTCGCGGACGCGGCCGGCCGGCCGCTTCAGTATTCTCAGCCGCCCGTTGAGATTGAAGGGGAATAGCACTGTCAGTGTGCCGCTAGGCGTGGTGATTGTTTTTCCGTTGGTAGTTGTCCTGCTGCTTGTTATGATGTTTGCGAGGGGCAATGACCGGCCGAATAACATATTACCCGCTGGCGGACCGCCGCCGATCCGGTAAGTTTTGAACGAGAGAAGCGAAAGTATCGTGAATGGGAGAGGGAGGGGAACTGTTGTTACATAGAACGGATGACATGTGATTGAGTAGGAAGGATGCTAATTGTGTTCTGAATATAGCAAGATTAGTGAGAAATATGACAAGGTCTTTGTTACTGGATGCATGACTCCTGATACCACGCAACCCCGCGCCAACGCCACGATTGTCGTTCTTGCCCGCAATAAGGAACTCGACGGTGTCATCCAGTCGATGAAGTCTTTTGAGCGCCACTTCAATCGCTGGTACAACTACCCGTACACCTTCCTCAACGATGGTGAGTTCAACCAGACCTTCAAAGATGTCGTCCGCCAATACACAAATGCCAAGGTTGAGTTTGGCACTGTTGGTCCTGATATGTGGGGTTTCCCCGATTGGATTGACCCTAAGGTTGCCAAGGAGGGTATTGCAAAGCAGGGTGATGCTGCTGTCATGTACGGTGGTATGGAGTCCTACCATAGTATGTGTCGGTTCTATTCTGGCTTCTTTTACAAGCACGAGCTGCTGCTCAAGTACGAATGGTACTGGCGTTTGGAGCCGGAAATCAAGTACTTCTGTGATATTACCTAGTAAGTTTATCCCCGCGACAGGCTGGTTGGTACATTCTATATGTGTCAGCATTAATCGTTATTACCAATGGCTCCCTTCACCAAGCCACTAGTCGATATCAAGATGACTAACACCATCACCACAGTGATCCTTTCCTCAAGATGATTGAGTACAATAAGACCTACGGTTTCACTATTGCTGTCAAGGAACTGAAGGAGACCGTCCCTAATATTTTCCGTTACGCCTCCGCCTACATGCGTGTCAACAACATCACCTCCCAGGGTCTCTGGGAGATGTTCACCAACCCCAAGGCCCAACCTGAGGAGCAGCCTACTACCCCCAATCTGGCTATGCCCGAGATCCTCAACGGCAATGCCGACAGTGGTGCCCTCCCCAAGATTGATTCGGATAACATGGAAGGCGAGTCATACAATATGTGCCACTTCTGGTCCAACTTTGAGATTGCCAGATTGAGTTGGTTCAGAAGCAAGGAATACCAGGACTTCTTTGACATGATGGATCGCAGTGGTGGCTTCTGGATGGAGCGTGTAAGTGTTTCCTGAAACCAAGCTATATTTGATAGCTAATACTAACGGTGACATATAGTGGGGTGATGCCCCTATCCATTCACTAGCCGCCGGTGCTCTTCTGAGTATCCAAGACATCCATTACTTCCGTGACTTTGGCTACCGCCACACCACCATCCAACACTGTCCAGCTAACGCTCCGCAACGTCAGCTGCCCCGCGAGAAGTGGCTCGAGAAGACGACGCTTGACGAGAAGAAGCGCATTGAAGAAGACGACTACTTTGAGCACTGGGATCCTGAGCAGGAGAATGGCGTCGGCTGCAGATGTCGCTGTGATACTGACATTGTCGATGTCGAGGGCAAGGAGGGATCTTGTTTGGCGGAGTGGGTTGAGGTCGCTGGTGGGTGGGCGAGCCCTTGATTGGGGGGAGGATGAATGAAGGGTAATTTTTCATGAATGATTAGACGGGGATTTGTTTAGAATAGGCGTGGGGGTAGGTGAATGATTATTTTGTTTATATGATGGATCAAAAGAGACAGCGTTGTATATCTTGCGTTTGTCGCTGGTTTATCTGGGCTATTTGTTCATTTATTTTGTTAACGGAATGGTCTGAAATATCTACTATGTATTAATTTGATATTTTTAAGAGACAACTTTGTGTGGTAGGTGTGGTTGTGACGTGGTACAGATGGGGATCACAATACTTTTTTTCTTTAAGATATTTTGCTACACAAAGACAATTGCCAATTAACAATGACGTCCATTGTGTTCCATTTTAAGATTGTGACTGACTAAGCGCACATTATACATTCACACAATCACGAAAATATACCGGTACCTGTGGCCAAAAGAAATCCAAGCATCATTTTAAAATGACAAAAATAACAAAAAAACTAGTAAGTCACAAAAGGTATATACATCAACAAACCACCAAGAATCAAAATAGAAGAGAGAAGAAAAAAAGATCCAAATCCATCATACATACAAATCTCCGTCCGCCAAACTTGTCTTCTCCCCATCTACACTAAAATCGCCGAAATCCGCGTTTTGTCCTCCCGTTGCTCCCTCTCTCTGTGACTTTCCGGTGACGCCGCCGGGCTCATTGACCGTGAGGCGATAAATCTCTGGCTCATTTGCGGCACACAGCACAACTGGTCTCTTCTCTCCCAGGCCGCCTCGAGGGCCGCAGGGGAAGCCCCCGAGCCGTATTCTTGGGCCACGGCCGTCCAGAATTGGGACTTGTGGGTATTGTAGGCGTGCGTGAGGCGGCCCATGTCAACGTGGGTGGTCGAGTGGGCGGGCGGGGCAATGAGGGTTGGCGGGAGGGGAGAAGGGAGGGGTCCGGAGGAGAGGTGGGAGGGGTTGGGGGT